>PVJS01011765.1:0-45088 GCA_004027185.1 Glis glis
AAAAAAAAAAAAAAAAAAAAAGCGAGAGAAGCAATCAAGGCCTTGGCAGCCCCGTGTGGAGCAAGCCGAGCGGGACAGCACAAACCTGAGGGTGGCTCAGGGTTATGTTAACAGATGGTGGAAAGCGGGCAGGTCACTTCACCTCCCATTTGGCTCCTGTCACCCGTCCGAGAAGAGTAATCTTCTCCTGTGAAAGGGAAGTGCAATCACTTCATTCAGAGGAAATTGCAGGCTGGGATGTGAGAAGAGTTTGGACAAGAGCCCAATTTCTGGGTGTTTTGCTGAAGGATAGGCAATTTAAAGTTCTTTGGGCAGCAAAGGGTTAATCCTTTGTCATTTCAAGGAAGGAGGGTCAGTGCACACAGTGTCAGTGGTTGTTATCACGTTCATTCATCCATTCCACAAACCTTAAACAATTTTTTTTGTTTGTTTGTGTGATCCCAGGGTGGTATAGTGGGAGACCTGAACTGAATTCCACTCTCTGCTACAATTGATTGCTACTGATAGTCAATCATGAAACTTCTCTATTATGGTCAAAGACTCAGGCTGACTCAGGAAGAGTGAGCCAGTCAGGAAAACAGAAGCCTCCTCCACAGGGGATTTAATATAAGGAATCATTTGCATAAATATGGGAAAATTGAAAGATCACAACAGAGGATACGGAAGAAGCCCAGAGATCAGTAGCTGAGGAAAGCAATGACCTCGCCCAATGGCTGGAGAAACAAATGGGAGGAGGAGGGGTTTCCAGAAGCTAGGAGCTTAGAGAAGGGCTTCGGGAGGGGAGCACATGATCTCCAGCCCCACTGATCGCCATCGATGGGCTTGACCCTTTGGTTATATCTCTGAGCAGGGATAATTTTAGATCATATGAAAAAACAACAGAGTGATGAGATAGAGGATTCCAGGAGCCAGGGTAGAACCTGGGTAAGGAGGGTTTGTGGCAAAGCTCAGGGAGAATCGCTGAGTCGGAATCACTTAGGAGTTGACCATAAACTCAAGAAGGGCAAAAGCGCAGTGGGATGAGACTTAGGGGACCACTAAAACAATCCAAGTGTGTTGGTTTTCTAAATCACCACAAATTTAGCAGCATGAAAGAAGATATATGTATCACCTCACAGGATCAGGGTCCTGGGAATGGCTTAATGGGGACCTCAGCTCAGGGTCCCACAAGACTTTAACCAACGTGCCAGCTGGGGTGCGGTCTCATCTGAGACCAGGGTCCTCTTCCTCTTCCAAGTTTATGTAGTGGTGGGCAGTGTTTATTTCTTACACTGATGGAACTTGTGGCTGCTTGGTTTTCTAAGGTCAGTGGGAGAGAGAGCCTCTGACCTGTTTTGTGTGTGTGCATTGTAATTATACATCTTAGTGAGATTCAAATTCAGACAAACACATGCACACAGGTATTGGTGTGAGTTCCTTCAGGTCCCACACCACTTCATACATAAGAACTAGATTGGTAGTGATTCCGTTATCCATAGGCACAATATAATTTGAACTGTTTCTTTGATCAACAGATGGCTCTGATTTTTGAGCCTATTATAAAAGGCTCACGTGGTTAGCTCAGGTCCGTTTTGATAATCTTCCTTTTCGTTACTTCAAAATTGACAGATCCAGGGTCTTCATTACATCTGCAGAATCCCTTTGCCTCTGTCATATACTGTAACCTCCTCACAGGAGGAGGACATCCTCGCAGGATGTCCGTGGTAGTCAGAGACGCCTCCCCACGCACGTGGAGGGGACGATTTCATGTGTGCATACTGGGGTCATTGATCCTGAGAGCCATATTATTTCTGTGTACCACACCAGGCAAGAGACAGGGATGGCTTGAACTGACAGTATAGGTGTGGTCACATGAGAAATGAATGGATTTGGGATTTAAGTTTAATGTACTGGCTCAGAGGACTGCCTAGGAAAGAGAGGAGACTGCAACTCTAAGTGTTTATGTGGGGTGAAGAGGATCATCCACAAGATGCTCCTGACAGGGGAGCAACCTGCCCAAGGAATACATTGCAATACCCAGGGTGCAGGTGCTGTAGGTAAGGGGGTTCCAGCAGTGGGGGTGGGGAACCCAAAGAATCCACAGCATTCTGATTCTGTCTTTGGGGAGGTTTAAAATAGGCTAAACAAGCCGGGCGTGGTGGCGCACGCTTGTAATCCCAGTATTTGGGAGGCTGAGACCAGAGGATCCAGGTTTGTGGCCAGCCTCAGCTACTTAGTGAGGCCCTGCACAACTTAGTGAGACTCTGTTTCAAAATAAAGAATAAAAAATGGAGCTGGGGGTATAGCTCAGAGGTAGAATGCCCCTGAGTTCAATCCCTAGTACCGCAAAAAAAAAAAAAAAAAAAAGAAAAAGGGATAAACAATGTGAGCTATTGTCCTAAGGGTCACCAGTCACATATCTCAGGCTTGGGACAACTGAGATCAGGTGCTTTATGGGTTGCTTTTCTTCAAAATCAGTGTTCCTTGAGTGACCCATATCTTAGCTGAGGGCTTCCTGTTCTCTGAGTTGGGGGTTGCAGAAGGGATGGGCCCAGTTCCTCTGTTGTTGTAAATTCCTCTGCATGAGTATGGTAGAGTTTAGTTTCAGTCAGAGTTCTCATGGCTGTGACCCCAAAATACCTTATGACCACAACTTAGAGGAAGGAAGATTCATTTGCTCACAGTTCTGGAGATTTCAGTCTATTTTAGGCCAAGTTACATCTCAGGAGCTCAGGGCATGGTGGTGGGAAGCAGAGACAGAAATTGCAAGGGCTCTGCTTTCACATCATGGAGGCCAGAAGCAGAGAGAGCTGTTCAGAAGGGGGCTCGTGGACACAGGCACAGCCCCCAAGGACACATCCCCAGTGACCCATCCCCTCCAGTTATACTCTATTTTCCCAGATTACCACCCAATAAATCTAATACAATGGATTCATCCATTGATGAGATTAGAACCCTCCTGATTCAATTATATCACCTCTGAATATCAATACATGAGCTCTTCAGGAGACAGTGTATATCTAAACCATGACAAATTCCTTACATTCTCATGGTCACCTTGGCAACCAAATTCCTGCTTCTACCATAAGCTCAATCTCTTCCCCATCTCCCCTCTTAGACCCACCCTCTTTCTTCTGCTTAGCACTGATACAAACATGAAGTCTAGTGCCCTTTCCAGAACCTCCCTATCCTTCAACTGGCACCTACTCACACAAGGTATTGGTGACTAGCATATTTTGCCAAGAGTGTGGGGTTGGCAGAGGAAGCCTACAGCATCACGTCATTTGGCTCCATGCAAATCCCAACTTCTCCATTTCTCAAGTCCCCTTACCCAGGACTGCCCCCTCTCTAAACCTACTTCACCTCACTTTATCACGTAACTGCGTTTTACTCAGCTGTCCTTTATTACCTAAGGCTCATTAGTGTCTCTACTATTATGAGGACTCTGGGGGAAGGGGAGAGCCACTCCCTTCCAGGAGTTAGACATGGCTGAATTATTATGGCTGAGTTTTAAAATATATTGCCTCTTTCATTATGATAACTTTCTATTTCTAAAACAGATATCTCTTCCTGGAAAACTCAGGGATTAACACAATGTCTGAGGATATTGAGGGTCAGAGATAGCAGATTGTATTTTCCAAAGATGGTCACAAAATGCCTTCCATTTCACAAGTTCTTCTGGTCCTTACCACAACCCCAGTAAAAGGTGGAATCTATGTCTCATTCCCTTGAAATTGGGTGGCTCTTTGTGACTATCTCAACCAAGAGAGTATAGCAAAAGTGATACTCTATGACTTTAGAGGAAAGGACATAAAAGTGCACACACTCCCTCTAGTTCTCTTGGGAGTCTCACTCTTAGAACTTGCCTGCAACACCATGAAGGAACCCAAGCAGCTCATACAAAGGTTCACAGGGAGAGAAACTGGGGTTCAAGGCCCATAGCCCAGTTGAACTCACAGCCATCAGCGGTGACCATTGCCAGCTGTGTATGTGAGCCATTTTGAAAGTAAATTCTCCATCCTTCACCCACATGGGACAGAGAAGAGCCACCTCCACTGAGCCCTGTCCTAATTGCAGATTCATGAGCTTAACTGTTATTGATTGCTCCCCCCCCACAAACTCATGTGTTAAAGGCTTGGTCCTTGGCATGTGCTACTAGGATGTGGTAGAACCTTTAAGAAGTGGAGCCCTATGGGAGGTCTTCTGGTCACTGGGGGCGTGCCCTCAAAGGGAATTGTGGGTCCCCAGCCCCTTCCATTTTCTGTCTCTCCCTTTCACTTCCTGGTCATGAGGTGAGCAATTTTGCTCCACCATTTGCTCCCTGCCAAGATGTGCTGACTCACTTCCAGCCCCCAAACATGCTTCTCCCTGATCGTGGACTGAAACTTTCAAAACCATGATCCAAAATAAACCTTTTCTCTTACTAAGTTGATTTATCTCAGGTATTTGGGTTTTCTTTTTTAAATTGGTGCATCTCAGTTATATGGAAGGGCGAGTTTCATTGTGACATATGTACATATGTATCTTAGGTATCTGTTACAGCAAAGGAAAGCTGACTAACACAGTGATTTAAGTCCTGAAGTTTTGGAGTTTAAAAACCAGTAATAGGTAACTGGTGCAAATAGGTTAGGAAACCTGCCCATGATCACAAAGCATACTTCCCAGAGATGGGCCTCAGAACAATGTCTTTCTGGCCTGAAGTCTTACCCTATTACCATTGTGATTATTATTATTATTTTATTTTTTTTGCAGTACCGGGGATTGAACACAGGGGCGTTCTACCTTCGCGCTATGCCCCCGGCCCTATTTTTTATACTTTATTTTGAAACCGGGTCTCACGAAGTTGCGGAGGACCTCACTAGGTAGAGAGAGAGAGAGAGAGAGAGAGAGAGAGAGAGCGCTGAGGCTGGCCACGAACCCAGATCCTCCGGTCTCCGCCTCCCAAAGTACTGGGATTACAAGCGTGCGCCACCACGCCCGGCCATTGTGATTATTATTAAATGCTCAGCCCAGTTCCTAAAACATAGTAAATAATCAGCAAAATATTTCCTTCCCTCTCTTCTTTCTCCCCATGGGCTTCTGTGGCCCAGTCAGCATACCAGAGGTGGCCATATCCCAGCTTACGCTTTGTTAAACCCTTCATTTTCTTGGTGTGGAGAGCAGGTAAGCCCAAGTCACACAGTGCTTCTTTTAAAAATATATATATACTTTTATTTGTGCATTGTACTTGTACATCATAGTAAACTTCAAAGTGATATGAACATACACGCACAACACACTCGGTGCGTTTTCATCTGGATCCCCCCACTCCCAGGACATATTCGTGAGACTGGTAGTGATACCTTCATAGATAAACATAGCATTATTTGAACTGTTTCCTTCCTCAATTCTCCTTCTTCCTCTCCCCATCTCCCTCCCCCAGTCCCCTTCCACTATTCTACTGGTCTCTTTCCTCATCTGTCTGAAGTACCTTTTGTTTTCTATTTTCTCTCCAGCTCCCACGTGTGAGAGAAACATACAACCCCTGGCTTTCTGAGACTGACTGATCTCACTTAGCATAATATTCTCTAGTTCCATCCATTTTCCTGCAAATGCCATAATTTTGTTCTTCTTTGTAGCTGAGTAGAATTCCATTGTGTGTATATACCACATTTTTTATCCATTTATTTACTGATGGACACCTAGGCTGGTTCCATAATTTGGTTATTGTGAATTGTGCTGCTCTAAACATGGATATGCACGTATCACTATAGTATTCTGACTTCAATTCTTTCACATTATTGAACGGGGGAAGCATTTATAGACATGCGCTTGGCCTCCGGCTGCCCTTGAGGCTCTGGAAGGAAGCCCTGCCCTCTGAAGGGACATCCGGGCATTCACATCAGCAGATGGGGGAAAGCTGGAGTCCAAGCCCTGCTGGGGTATTGGAGCAGTGAGGGTTCCCTAAAGGTGCCTAAAATTGCACTTTAGCTGTATAGAAATTTTAAACAACAGATTTCCCTTTTTCTTTTCCTATAGGATCCACTGAGTTAGGCTGACGCTTATCCGCAGCAGAAGAGACTTGGCAGGGATTGGAGCTGAATTGGTGCTGATGAGCAGGTGAGACCTATTGGAGCTGTTCAGAGCATCCCTGTTCTGAGCCTCACCCTCAGGACCTCGCTCTGGTGCCTTGACCTTTGCTTTCAGGGTCTTGGTTAGGACAATGTGTCGAGTCAATGCATTGGACAGACAGAGGAGACAGATATTCCCTTCCTGCACCGGCCACCTCATCCCCAGTGGGTACAAACCAGTCCTTAGCACGACTGCATCTTCCTTCAGCCTGGGCAGCCTGGTTGTAAGCACTAACGACTGCATTTATTCATTTGCTTGTCATTTCATACATCATCCACCCATCTATTTATTTATCTGTGTGTCAAGGACGGCGTAGCATCGTGGTTTAGGTTCTGTGTTGTTGGGATTCTGATCCTGCCTTCATCACCCATTAGCTTGTCATCCGCACCTGTGTATGCTCCTCCTTATAGGGTCATTATGAGAATTAAATGAATCAACACACAAAGCACTTGCAATGGCACCTAGTAAATACTCCATACAGTTTTGTATGGCTGTTCTCTTGTTAGTATGTGTTGGGGTCTGTGGTAGTGTTGGAGGAAGCATAGCAGATGGTCTTCATGAGTTTTAAGCTTAGGTGCCAAGAAAGCACAAAGTCGACTTTCCTATTTCCAGGGGGCTCAAGTTCCCAAGCAGCTTCTTTTACTACTGTTTTAATATTGGTGAGCTATGTATGTACAGATGCTTCTCCACTTACAATGACGCCGCTTCCCTATAAACCCGTTATAAATTGAAAATATCACTGAAAGTCAGACATACATTTAATACATCCAGACTGCAACCCATCCTGGCTTAGCAGCACAGCACGTTGTTGGTTGTCAGTTTTTTCCCTTACCTGTCTTCCCAGGAGCTGCTACTCACTGCTGCTGTCCTGCATCTTGAGGGAGGCTTGGACTGCATACCTGGGAAAAGGTCCAAATTTAAAATTAAAAGTATGGCTTCCACTGAATGCATCTTGCTTTGTGCACCATCACAAAGTAAAAAAATCAACCTAAGTCAAACCATCCTAAGCAAGCCAGGGACCGTTTGTACTTTGTGCCAAATCAGTGTGCTCATAAGCATCATATTGTTTATTTAGAAGAAACAGCCCCAGCTCCAAGAGGAGACTGATCTCTCCAAGTTTCAAGGCTGAAAGTGGGGGTCACGGCCTGGTCTATCTCGCGGGAGGGGCTACCGCCAGGCTTCTCTCAGAAGCCATCCCAGGACTGCCCGGGAGGCAGCACAGCTGGCCCTCGTCTGAGGACACCTCACAAAGGCCCTGGCAGGACTCAGCATCTTTGAAAACTGCTTCAAAGCCACTGCAGAGCCACCTGCTCTCCAGGATGCCTTTCAAACTAGCTTCTTTGTCCCACGGGTCCAAACAGCAGGACTAAGGAAGACGGCAGGTTTTATTGGCTTTCAAGAACACATTTTATACCATTTCTTCTCTTTGTTTGAACTACAAAGAGGAACTTTCTGTTTTGAATGGCAACTTCAACTTTATGCCTTATCCTGTAAGGAAGGAGAACATTCAGTCAGACATGGGAGTGATGCAGCTAGATGTGGTTGTGCACACCTGTAATCCCAGTGCTTGGGAGACTGAGACAAGAGGATCACAAGTTCGAGGGCAGCCTCAGCAACTTAGCAAGACTCTGAGGAACCTAGTGAGACCCTGTTTCAGAAAAAAATTTCTTTAAAGGGCTGGAGGTGTAGCTTGGATCTAGAATGCCCCTGGGTTCATTCCCCAGCACCAAAAAAGTAAAAGAAAAAGAAACAGGGGTGATATCAACAGCATTGTTTTTTTTTTTTTCAAATGAGTTTTCCAAAGCTGGTGGCTTCCTTTGGTGGCCAGAGTTTTGGGATGTCCAAGAGCTTGAAGAGTTGGGTCAGACTGGCTACTAGGAAACAAACATTTGTTTTGGGGGGTGGGAGGTAAGGACAGTTTTCTGCTTCCTGAGAGGAGAGGCTGATGGGCAGCTTTTGACCAGAGTTCCTAGGCACATGGACCAAACCTTCTGCCCTTCCTAGATGACAGTTATGTCAAGATGAGAATCTCTTAACTTGGTGCCATGCTGGCAAAACCCCCACATTAAAGGTGAATTTGGGAAGCTGAATATCAGCATTAGAAAGCAAGTCTTTTTGTTTATTCTGCCACAGTGAAGTTGTCCTTGGTGAGGTCAGAGATAAAGAGAGAGAGTAAGATCACTGAGAAGATCAGTTTTCATAGAACAGAGCCACATCTAAAGATCTAAAGCTGGGGTTAGCAGACTTTTTTTGTAATGGGTGAGAGGATGAATACCTTTGGCTTTGTGGGTTAGACCACATCTGTTGCAACTGCTTAGCCCATTCGGGGCAAAAAAGCAGCTGCAGACACAATGTAAATGAAAGAGCATGGCTGGGTTACAGCAAATTTTTATTGGACACTTTATGGATGCTGAAATTTCAATTCCATATGGTTTTCACATGTCCTGAAATATCATTCATCTTTTGGCTTTTTTCCTTCGGCCATTTAAAAATGTAAAAACTATCCTCCTGGGTCATTCCAAAGTAGGTGTGTAATAGTTTAGATTTAGAATGTCCCCCTAGCCCTCCCAGAAGCAAAGTATCAATGTTGGAAGTGGGGCTTGGTTACTAAGGTGGGGGTCCTTGGGGGTGTGGCCTTGGGGATCATATGATTCCTCTTCCCCCTGCTTGCTCTCTGCTTCCAGCCTCTGTGATATGAAGAGCCAAGACCTTGTGCTCTCTCTTTCTCTCTCTGCTTCCCCCTGCCATGCCCTGAGTTCCACTGACCCAGCCTGACATGGACTAAACCTTGAAATCTCCAAAAACTGTGAGCAAATAAATCTTCCTTCCTCTAAGTTGTGTGGTCAGTTGTTTTGGATTATGACAGTGAAAATGTTGACTGAGACAAGGTGGTAGTTTGGATTTAATCCACAGGTAATAGTTTGCTGACCCTTGGTCTAAATGTCAAAGGGGCTGCAGGTGGCCTGGACCGGGAAGTGGCAACAAAGGGTCATCAGAGCTTCTTTTAAAGGGCTGGAGCATGAGGGAGTCTCAGGGTAGCAGAAGAGGGAAGCATCCCCCTACCCAAGGTGTGTGTGTGGGGGGGAGAGAGAGACTGTTTTTTTTTTAATAAGACAGAGGATTCTGCTTGAAAAGCATTTGCTGATGTCCCCTCAGTGGTAGAAAATCTCCAGACAGGATTTCTTTAAACCCACAATTTCTTTTTGTTTTTGGCAAAAGGTTACCAACCCAGTTTTCAAGTGTCTAAATACTCCCCAGTTGCCCATTCTATTGCATGATCCTTTAAGATATGAGGGACCAATTGGCCAGGACTCCCACCTCATGCAGTGGAAACCCTAGTGCCCACCTCCAGGTCTCCAGGGATTCTTCAAGGGACTCTGTGTCTACTACTCGATTTTGTTCCACTTGCTGCTTTAACTCTCTTACTTACCTTCCTTTTAGTTCTTATCAATTCCCAGTTGTATCATGGCTTCCATCTCCACATTTCTCTGTAATGCTGTTCAACAAGAGTTTGGTGTGGTAGGATTAGCTAAAAATCAGCCATAAAATCCTTTGGCCATCCTACCCGCCAGGATTTTTCTCCTGAGTATCATTCTTCTACCCCATCCTTTCTTGCCCAAATTCCTATTCCCTGAAATTATGATGTTCTATAGGGTAGCAGCAGACAGGGATGCAAACCCCTATAAAAATGTCAGTGAGCATTCTTTAAGGGGTGACCCAACTGTGGTGAGAGTCTATGGGAAAGAACCACAGATTCTACTAACTAGAGAGAGGGTTGGGAAGGTTTCCCAGAGGAGAGGAGGAGAGAGGGCTATTGACACGTGTGTAAGGAATTTTTTTTTTTCAGAGAAGGAAGAGGAAGGGCATTTGGGGCACATGGGAACACTTGAGAAAAGGCTGTTAAGACCTGGAGGACAGAGTCTATCTTCATGGATTGATTTTCATTGGCCTATTTATTAATCTTTTTTTCTAAGAAGAAAATCTATAATTGGCTTTCTAATCTTTGTTTCCTTGGGCCATTGAAGTATTTTGAATCAATATTCCTTAGACATTCATTCCCTTGAAGTGTCAGAAACAATGAAATAGAGATACGTTTGTTAAAATATTCAATTATAAATATTCAAATATTTCACTTAACTAGATATGTAAGTTAATGGTAAGCATTTTCTGAATAAAGCACTAGAGTTAAACATCCATGAATATTCCTGTCATTGACACTTGCAGAAACAGGTTTTCAGATGGACTCCCCACAATGGCCGTCAAGGAATGGCATTCTCATGGTGGACATTTTGGTAACCTCCTTGGCATTCAGTTTCTTCTTGGTCTTTGATTTCTGTCTGGGGATCCATGTGGTTCTGGGGAAGCTCACACCCCTCACAGCTATGCTGTTTAGACCTATCAATGCATCCCATCCCCCTGGTCATTGTTCAGAGTTGGACCAGAGCTGTCCCGGTCAGAGCAAGGAGTATTTCTTCTGAGGTTGTTGGGACAATGTCATCCTCTCTTTTTTGAATGGGTCACAGTCTGGATGGGTGGACAGCCCACCCAATCGCTGCAGTCCCAGGGGACACCAGCCTGAAGATGAAAGTGAACCAAGAACGTGGAAGAGAAAACAGCACCAGAACTCTGAGCCACCACGAGCAACTGGATCAAAATGCATCTGAATCCTGCCTACTGCTGGAATTTTTCATTTTGATGAGATGGCTTCGTAAACCTCCACCAGGCTAACCAGGGACAGGGAATACATTTCCTTTATGGTCAAAGCAAAGTTGAATTCAATTTCCATTCTGAACTAGACAGTTCTCAAGACTGACCTGGATTGACGTTCATCCTTTGATGGAGATGCATGAGTACCTGAACTCGGAGTTTGGAAACGCAGCTGATGGTGCCAAGAGTATCTCAATCTTGGCTTAATTACATCAGTAACAATCTGGATCCATTAAAATATATTTAGTATTTGCATAAAAAGAGAGATTGGCAGTGCAGAAGAGTCAAAGGCATGGGGAAGGTTGTGCATCTGCTGTGTCGAGAATTCAGAAGAAAAGCTCCAACCAGCAGCAGCTGTGGTGTTTTTATTGGAATTCAGAATTACAGCCAACAACTTTCCTGCTGGGCTGTGCCAGGCGAGGGCTGATGGGGAGTACACTGGGGCCGTCTTCCTCAGCCTCAACCAGGTTAATGAGGGATACAGATTTTAGGAAACCAACTCTTCAAGGGCTTGAAGAAGGCAGCAATTCTTTTTCTTCTGATTCTAAAAGTAGGAAATTTTAGATAATGTAGAAAAGTATAGACAAAAAATAAAAAATAGCAAACAACTATATTCCTGAACTCAGATATTTTTATTTTTTGATCTACATATTTTCAATCATTCTGGGTGTATAATTTTATGCCAAAGCCATTTCTCCTAAAAAGTAATGTATTTGTAATCATGTTCAGTAGCTACACAATATTTTGCCATAGGGGTTTTCTATACATAACCACTTTTCTTTTGTTGAACATTCAAGTAATTTGTCATTTGTTTTTCTCTTTTTTAAAGTCTTTATTTCTTAGAGCAGTTTTAGGTTCACAGAAAAATTGAGAAGAAGGTACAGATATGTTCCATATGCCCCCTGTCTAGTTCGCCCCTATGAATTATCAATATCCCCAGCAGAGTGGTACATTTATTAACAATTAACGACTCTTTATGGACACATCATTATTACTCAGGGTTCATAGTTTACTTAGGGTTCATGCTTGGCATTTTACATTCTATGAGTTTGGTAAATTTATAGTACCATGTGTCCACTATTATAGTATTGTACAAAGTAGTTCCCTTGCTCTGAAAGTCCTCTCTGTTCTGCCTACTTACCTCTCCCTCAACCATCACCCCTGGCAACTTCTAATCTTTATACTATCTCCATAGTTTTGCCCTTTCCAGAATGTCATATAGTTGGAATCATAGTATGTATCCTTTTTCATACTTGCTTATTTAAGTTAGTAATATACACTCAAGTTTCTTTCATTTTCTTTCAGGGCTTAATAGCTCATTGCTTATCATTGCTGAATAATATTACATTGTCCAGATATACCAGAGTTTACTTATCCATGCTTCTACTGAAAGACATCTTAGTTGCTTCCAAGTTTTTGGCAATTTTGAATAAGACTACTGGAAACATTCATGTGCAAGATTTTGTGTGGACATAGTTTTTTAACTCCTTTGAGTAAATACCAAGGAGTACAAATGCAAGACCATGGGGGAAGAATATGTTCCGTTTTTGAAGAAACTTCCAAGTGTCTTCCTAAGTAACCATACCAATTTTGTGGTCCCAGCAGCACAAGTAAGAGGTCCTTCTGTTGCATCTCCTCACCACCATTTGGTATTCTCAGCATTCTGGATTTTGGCCTTTCTAATAGGTATGCACTGGTATCTCAGTTGGTTTTAAATTGCATTTCCATGGTGTCATAGGATGTGGAGCATTTTTTCATATGCTTATTTGCCACCTATGTATCTTCTTGGGGTAGGTATCTGTTAAGGTTTTTGATCTATTTTTTAATTGAATGGTTGGCCTTCTAATAGTTGAGTTTTAAGAGTTCTCGCACATTTTAGATAACAATTCTTTAGCAGATGTCTTTTGTAAATATTTTCTCCTAGTTTGTGTATTTTTTATTCTCTTAAACTTTCTTTCACACAGCAGAAATTTAAACTTTTAATGGGATCCAATTTATCAATCCTTTCTTTTGTGCCTTTGGCGTATCTACAAAAGTCATCATTAAACCTAAGGTCACCTAGATTTTCTTCTACTATTTTCTAAGAATTTTTTAGTTTTGTGATTTACATTTAGATCTATAATCTGTTTTGAGATATTTTTCTTGAAAAATGGAAAGTTTGTGTCTAGATTCATTCATTTTCTTTCTTTCTTTTACATGTGGATTCCCAGTTGTTTTAGCACCATTTGTTGAAATGACTGTCTTTTCCCCATTGTATTTCTTTTGACCCTTTGTCAATGATTATTTTACTATATTTATGTGGGTCTATTTCTGGGTTCTATTATTTTCCATTGATATATTTGTCTATTCTTTTATAAATACCACATTGTTTTGATTACTGTAGCTTTATATTCTTTATATTGCATCTTAAAGGCAGTTGTTAGTCTCCCAACTTTGTTCTTTTTCATTATCTTGGATATTCTGAATCGTTAGTCTCTTCATATTAACTTTAGAATTAGCTTGTTGATATTCACAAAATAATTTGCTGTGATTTTGATTGTGATTGAATAAAATCTATAGCTCATGTTGGGAAGAACTGACATCTTGACCTTATTGAATGTTCCTGTTCATGAACATGGAATATCACTCCATTTGGTTATCCTTTGATTTCTTTCATTAGAGTTTTGCAGTTTTCCTCATATAAATATTATGCATATTTTGTTATATGTATGCCTATTTTATTTTTTAGTTTGCTGATGTAAATGGTGTTGTGTTTTTAATTTTAAATTTTATTTGATCATCTTTGGTATATAGGAAAGTAGTTAACTTGTATATTGACCCATTATCCTGCAGCCTTGCTACAATTATTCTTAGTCCCAGAAGTTTTTTTGTCCATTATTTGGGATTTTCTACATCATATCATCTACAAAGACAATTTTGTCTTCTTTCACAGTCTGTATACCTGTTATTTTCTTTTCTTGTCTTGTTGCATTAGTTAGAACTTCCAGTATAATGTTGAAAAGTATATTGAAAGGGGGCACACTTGACTTGTTCCTGGTCTTAGTGGGAAAGCTTTCTTCTGTTTTTCTTATCCTTCATGTAATTCCCATTACATGTATGTTACATCTTTTGTACTTGCCTCATAGTTCTGGATATTTTGTTCTGCTTTCTTTTTTTAATCCTCAGTCATTCTTTCTGTTTGCCTTTTCAGTTTTGGAGGTTTCTATTGAAATATCCTCAAATGCAGAGGTTCTTCCTTCAGGCATGTTCAATCTACTAATAAGCCCATCAAGACATTATTCATTTCTGTTACAGTGTTTTTTATCTTGGAAGTTCTTTTTTTTTCTTATAATTTTCATCTTTCTGTTAACATTGCCTATCTTGCATGCTCTCTACTTTGTCCACTAAATCCCAAAGCATATTAGTCATAGTTACTTTAAATTCCTGGTCTGATAATTCCAACATCCATGTCATAGTTGAGTCTGGTTCTGATGTGTTCTCTACATCTTCAAACTGTTTTTGTTTTTTTGCCTCTTAGTATGTCTTGTATTTTTTCCCTTGATCGACACACATGATGTATTAGGTAAGAAGAACTATTGTGAGTAGGCGTTTAGTAATGTGGTGGTAAGTTGTGGGGTGAGGAAAGCATTCTATTTTCCTGAAATTAGGTATCGGTCTCTTAGTGAGCCTGTGCCTCTGGACTGTGAACTTCACCCATGCTTTTCCAACTCTGCTCCCCAATCCTAGGTGGGGCAGAATGGCTAAAGTAGGCTGGAGTTGGGTATTTTTCCCCTCAGTGTGGCAGGTTGGAGCCAACTGGAGTTGAGTATTTCCCTTTCCTAGGGTCAGTTAAGCTCTTATAAAACCCATCAGGTTAGTCTCTGGCTAAATAGTGTCTCCTAAGGGCAGACCTTGTTAAGGAGAACAGGATGCTCTGACATACTGTGATTTTCTTCTGATATTCTTCCAGGTTGAGCTCCTGGAGGTAAAATTCATAAAATTATGGGGGATCCAACTAAAACTAGCTTACCCCTGAAGTTTTCATCCCTCACACTTGTCCACACAGAGCCTCCAGCAACTCATCGATTATCGTTCAGGTTTCCCTATCCCAGCATTAGTTCCTGTTTCATCTCATCGGCTTCTGCTCCAGAAAGTCGTGATCCTCTGTGTTCTGTTGGTCTGACCAGTTTGGGGGCAGTGCATTGCCTTATGACTTTGCTTCTCTGAGAGATCTAAGAAGATGGTTTTTGTTATTATTTTATTTTCAGCTTATTCAGCTTTTCACTTGTTGTTAGGGCAGAGTGGCGACTTCTAAGGCCCATAAATTCCAGACTAAAACCTGGACGCCGAGCTCAGGTAACTGTTTTCTAGTCTAAATGAAGTTGTGATGAGAAGATTTCCACAGGGTCTTTGTCCACATCTCTGATGATGCCCTTAAATGAGATCCCCAAAAAGACAATTACTAGATCAAAACATTGGAATTTTTTGAGGTTATTCATACCTTTTGTCAAAATGTTCCGACTAGCTATGAATAAATGTTTACAGTGACAAAAAAAACCCCAAAATGGTTCAGTTCTGTGGTCAAAGATGGATGAAAGAATAAAAATCAGTTATATTTAAGACTTTAGTTACTGACTAAATAGGTGTACTGAGCCGGGCGTGGTGGCGCACGCTTGTAATCCCAGTACTTTGGGAGGCAGAGACTGGAGGATCCGGGTTTGTGGCCAGCCTCACCTCTCTCTTTCTCTCTCTCTCCCTGTCTCTCTCTCTCTCTCTCTACTTAGTGAGGCCCTCCGCAACTTCGTGAGACCCGGTCTCAAAATAAAGTATAAAAAATAGGGCCGGGGGCGTAGCGTGGAGGTAAAACGCCCCTGCATTCAATCCCTGGTACCGCAAAAAATAAATAAATAAATAAATAAATAAATAAATAAATAGGTGTATTGATCAGTTCTTTGCAGGGTCCACAATGAGTTGTCTTTCTCAGCGGGATGGAGTGTCAGACAGGCCACAGGGGAGAGGGACTTGTTCTCAGAACCAAGGTTTCATATGGGCCTGGACTCTCCACACGTCTTCACAGTCATCCCCTGGAACTCTTATTTCATTGTCCCCTCACTCCTTGGTCCTTCCCTAAGTCTCCTAACTCCCCTTGAGTTGTCAATAGTACGTGCTACCTTGGTTGCGGGCCCCCAGTAATCTTGGATCTTGCTTGTGGCTTTGGAAGTCCTGGTGGCCTAAGGTGCCGGTCCTGTCCCACCCAGCTGTGGCCCAGGATCCATCTGCCTCAGTCAGCCCTCTTCCAACCTGCCCTGCTTCTTTGTAATGCAGTAGGACAAGTCCCCGATTCATCCTGGGTATAGAGTACCCATCCCAGAGACACTTCTAACAGTAGCCAAAGCCAGCACAGAGAAGAACACCAGTAGGAAGAGAATGGGGATGTTGATCTGACTATCAGTCCTTATCACATGCAGGCTCTGTTGCCTGGGTCACAGCCTTGAGGGACAGTGATGTGCTTCCAATATCCATAGCCAAGGGGGCCATATTCTTTTTCCCAGGGCCCGGTGATATTCTTAGACTATATGGGTCTATGGCCCCCAGTTCTACTGTGAAGGCTGGAAAGCCAGATCTGCAGGGCTGGATAGGCCACAAGAGAATGGATTTTGGCAAATACCACTTGCTGACCTTAACGAGTGTCACCCACCCTGTGAGATCAACATGGGAAGCACACTGCCCTGCTTCCTGGCATATTGGAAGGTGGGTATGTGATTATGGGATGGGATAACCTGCTTAAGTCAGGTGCCTGGTGAAAAAAAAGGCTATAAAGGGAAACCCCATACAGAACCTGTTATACCAATACCCTTTGTCCCGGAGAGACCACCAGGAGACCAAGCCATATGCAACCTCAGAAGAGCCGTTTATTCAAGCTTAAGCTTGGGTGCCCGACATAAACTGACACAGCAGTTCAGTACGGGGACCCCGGGCAGGTTTTTGCTTCAGTTTTTATAATTTTCAAACAAAGAGCCTCAGTTTCCCTCTGCTAATTGGACAGTCCCACCTGGAGTTTCTCTGACCTTTACAATGGTTGGTTATAGATATAGTGGATCATTACAGACTGGTTAGACATTCGCCGTCCTTGTATTGGAAGATGTTTTCCCTAACTTTCCAGACTGTTACAGTAATAGTAACCACAATAACCATTAATCTATAGAAGGCCATCTCGACCTCAGTCAGGAGGGTCCCAAGTAAGGACGTTTTGTTTTCCCAACAGATGTTTGAGTCAGGGGGTTTTTACTAAGGACATCCTGTTATTTTAGCAAAGGCCTGAGTCAGACTTGCTAGCAATTTGGCTTTAACTGTTTAAGTGCCTTTACAAACCTACTCCATTGGGTCCCACAAATGTGCTTCCACTGAACTCTTGGCTCCTTGGAGACATGTGTTATAGCTAAGGTGTTGGGATCATGGGAGCAGGAACCGTTCATCCACAACCCAGGGGTCTCTATCACTGAAGAGGAGGGGCAGTTTGAGGACATGCAAGTCTGGACAATGGCATAAGAAAAAGCTCTTTGTGAATTGAACATGTAAAATTTGACTTAGCAGGAGTTGCTATGGTAGTGGTGGTGTGGTGTGGGAAGGATGGATCACGGGGGATATGCCAGTTTCCTACTGTTGTTATAACAAATTACTACTCAAGCTTATTATTGCATAGTTCTGTAGGTCACAAGGTCTCACTGGGCTAAAATCAAAGTGTTGGCAGAACTGTGCTACTTCTAGAAGCTGTGGAGGAGAATCTGTTTCCTTGCCCTGTCTAGCTTCTAGTAGCTGTTTACATTCCTTGGTTCGTGGCTCCTTCCTCCATCTTCAAAGCTGGCACTGGCAGTTTGAGTCTTCCTCATGCTACCGTGTCTCTGGTCCTTTCTTCTGGCCCCCTCTTCCATCTTTGAGAACCCTGCGATTACACCAGGACCACCAGGATGATATCCCTATTATAAGGTCCATTTATTAGCATCCTTATTCCCTTTTTCCACGTAACCTAATGGGCTCACGGGTTCTAGAGGTCATGACTGTAGATATCTCAGGTCACTAAGAGAGATGAATGCTTTTCTCAAGGAAGTGAGTTCTCACTCTCCTGGGACTGGGTTGGTTACTTCAAGAGTGAATTATTAAAAGTGAGCCTGGCACCTCCCCTCTCTGTGCACCATGCTTCTCTTCTATACGCATCTGCTGCGCTTCTCATGTGAAGCTCTCACCAGAAGCTGAGAAGATGCTAGCTTCATGCTCTTGAACTTCCTTACCTCTAAAACTGTGAGCCCAAATAAGCTTCTTTTCATTATAAAGTTTCCAGCCTCAGGTATTTTGTTATAGCTGCATGAAATGAACCTAAGACAGGGGCCATTATTCCATCTACTGCAGGGAATAACTTAACTTAGGAGGGAGGAAAGTAACACGAAGGAGTTAAGTTAAATAAAATCAGGTGACACCCATGGTCTGCCAAACTTGAGACAAGACAGGGAGATGGTGGAGTTTGGGATGAACAATGCCATGAAAAATGATATCGTTGGAGGGGCTTCTCCCTCCAACCTTGGTCAAGTCATATGAATGATAGACCATGTAGGGGCCTGCTCCTACCTTGTCTCTTCTGTAATCAATCTCGATATTGCTGCTTGGAAGGAAATCCCAGGAATCAGGCACCATGGGCAGGGAATGGGTTGGGGGCATCAGAAGGGGAAGGGATGCTTCCAAGCAACCCTGGGACTTAGCTCTCTCCCCTCCCTGTTTTAGTCACCCAGGAGGTTTAGGCAGGAGCAGTGGTAGAAGTCACAAGAGGTCTAGTAATGTTCTAGCTCAGAAAGAAGGCACCCCCTGGTTCTTACCCTCAGGCAGTTACCTCCTTCCTGGTACTGGCCTCTCTCCTAAGGAAATGCTCAAATCCCATATTGTTAATCTACCAAATCCTTACAGTACATCTCTCCCGCACCCCAGTGCAAGACATTTGACCGTGAGTGAAATGGTCTCCTGGCCTTGCATTGTAGCAGGTGCTGTACAACCAGCCACGGTGGGGCCTGGGGATGTATTACTATGCCACAGCCCAAGTTGTGTCATTCAGAGCTGAAAACACAAGGCAGCTATTCGTGTCTACAAAATGTGCTCCGTGTCGTTCATCAGGGCTGTCGTCTCCAGTTGCAGCTTTGTTCCTTCTGAGTGAACACTCTGAGGTTGCCCACAGGATTTTAATGCATGGCCCCCTTTCCAGAAATCAAACCTGCTGGAGTTCAAGAACCAACCTGGCTAACAGGCAAGTTTTTCTTTTGTTTTGTAAACCAAAAGGTGCAATCAGAAACAGAAAGCGCTTGCTTAAGGGCCTGGGGCAGGGCGCCTCTCACCAAGGTGTCTGTCCAAGGTGCCTGGGGTGCAGGGAGGCCTCAGAGACTGAAGACAGAAATCAGAATTTCTAGGTGGCAGCTGTGGCAGGATCCCTGCTGAGAGACTGAGATGGAGAGTAGAGTAACTTTGCATAATGACTGTGAGAGCTGGAACATGTAAACTGTAAAGTGCTGCACAAATAATTAGCTCTCCCACCTCTCTGGGCTCTGGTTTCCCTTGATGGTGTGGCTGAAGCTCTTCACGCGGGGAGGAGTAAGTGGACTGGAGATGGCTGGTGTCCACCACAGGCACCAGGAGCCTCTGGTCACCTGCCCTTGTGCGTATCTCTGGTACCTTCACTTGGGCCCAGTCAGAGGAGCAGGAACAGAGTGGGGAAATCAGTCCGTCCTGGTTCTCAGGGTAACCGGTTCACAGGGGTCTCCTTACTGCCAGCAGAAAAGCCGCATTCGCTGACCAACTGTCCTGAAACCTTCAGAGGAGCTCAAAGTCAGAGGGAAGCTAGCCCTTGTCCCCACGGTGGGAACAGCCCGCTCTGGTGCAGACTCCATATGGTTTGATGATTTGAGATTTCTTGCACGTCTCAAGGGAAAGCTGGAGGGGTTTTGCTGCTCTTCCTACAGGTTTCCGGCGCGTGTCTCTTCTCATCCATAAAAGATTGGGTTTACTCACTGTGGAAAGCTGGAAGTGAAAAACAGGTGCAGCTATACAATATTTCTCTTTAATTACTGTTTATGGAAAAAAAAGCAAGTGTGGAAATTAATTATTCCACATTGTTAGAACAGGATGAACTACTTACTAATTTTAACTGTGGTTCTTACGTAGACTGTTGCTCAACATCTTATTAATTTGGGTAAATATTAACAAACACTTCCGACACCTCCTCCCCCAACACCTTCTACCTCTGCCACCCTGCCCCTATGGCACATTCTCCTGGGGAGGGGGGCATCGTTTCCTCCATTGTGTGGTGTTGGCCTTTGGTGCTACAAAGCATCCTTTCAAGAAGAATAGCTTTTTGATTTGGGGGATCTTTTCCTCTCTGTCTCCAGTGTCAGTCGGGGTGCCCCAAGACATGCAAGGAAATGTTTTTCTATTATTTATGCCCATTTCAATGCCTGGAACATTGGTCTTTCAGTTGGTGCCTCTCCCCATTGATTTGTCCCCAGTGAAAGTCACCCACGGAAAGCCAATGGCCCGCTGGGCGGATTAGCATGTAAGAGACAGGAGTGAGGAAGACCCCAGAGGCCCCGCTGAGTGTGTATTCCTGATGCATAGAATAGAGGTTCTATGCCTGAAACCCAAGGAGCCTGGGGGTGGAGTAGTGGAGGGAGGGAGGGGGGTGGTTTAGCACATTCTCAGCAGAATCCATATGGTGGGCTTATTAGTCCCTTATTGCCTTTTGGTTTTGAGGTGGGGGGACAGTTCTCACTATGTTGCCCAGTCTGGCCTTGACTCGAGCTCAAGGGATCCTCCCGCCTTAGCCTCCTGACTAGCTGGGGCTACACATGTGTGCCACCCCACCCAGCTTTTATTAGTCTGCTTTGTGTTGCTATAACAAGATGCCTGAAGCTGGATACTCTATTAAGAGAAGAGGTTCATTTAGCTCACAGTTCTGGAGGTTCAAGTTCATGGCACCAGCCTCTGTTGGCTCGGGTGGTGGCCTTGTGGTGTTGGCATCACAATAGCAGGAGCGATTATGGAAGAGATCAGAGATCGCATGGTGAAATGGGAGTGAGAGAGACTCAGGGGCCAGGTTGTTCTTTTTGTAATAACCCACCCTCATTGGAACCAACCAGAATCCTTAGAGAACTACATTAATCCTGTCCAAGGGTGGCATCCCCCAATGGCCAAACCTCCTTTCACTACTCCCTACCTCTTAAAGGTTCCACCTCAACACCACCATTGGGGACCAAGCTTCCAGTGCATAAACCTTTGGAGGATGCTCTCAAACCATATCCAAACCACAGCAGTGGATTGGAGCCTTTTCCAACCCATCCTGAATTGAAGGGGGAAGAGACAGAGGTTCCCAAGGACCTTTCTACTAGAAGGTGGTGGTGACCTGGAACCCTTCCCACAATCTAGGCTGCATAGAAAAATATCCAGAGCTAATTTATTATAACCTCATGCTTATGTGGGCCAGGAATTAAGACAGGACTCAGCTCAGCTGACTGATTCTTCTCCCCAGGAGGGTGGGTCTGTTGTGACCAAGACTTCTTCGTCACATGCTTGGCTTCTTGCTGGGGTTGATTGGAAGGCTGGACTCACCTGGGACTGTTGACTGGAGCAGGTGTCTCGGGGTAGTTGGAATTCTCACCTGATGGTCCTGGAGAGAGGGTTGGAGGGACCCAGGCAGATGATGCACATCTTCCTCTGACCTAGCCTCAGTGGTCGTGGAATGTCGCTTCCTTCTCATTCTGTTGGTCAAGCAGATCACTGACACCAATCCAGATTCAAGAGGAGGGGGATCCGACTCCGCCTTCCCAGGGAGGAGGAACAACCCTGCAGTTACCTTCAACCTATGCACCTCTGCTCAGGGGCTCACCAGCTATTGTGGAGGCAGCTAGGTGATGAGAGAAAGAATTTCAGAGTCTCGTGGCCTGGGTTTCAGTCTTGCCATTTTACTCAGAGTTTGGTTAATATCTGATCTCAGTCACTGATCCTCAGTTTCCTTAATATTCATAATAAAACAATAAAAGGTTAAGTAAGATCACATATCAAAAGCCCAGGAAGGACTCTTCATGGAGCTCTCGCTGTACAATGAGAATAATAATGTGGGAAGAATAAATGAGGTTGTGCATGCTTAGCAAAATGTAGGTTTGGTCTCACCTGTGATCCATAAAAAAATTTTAGTGACATTATAAAAATACAATGGAAAAGGAAGGTACAATAATAAAAAAGACATCAAGGCACATCATGTGAAAGGTATGTTTTTTTTGGAACTTATTATAGTTTTATAAATATATTTGTGTACTGGGTCAGGATCGAGATATTGTGTTTTGTTTATAAGATGTATTTTGCACTGAGGTTCATGATCAAAAGAGTTTGAGAGTTACCAAGAGAATGAATGAGAAATACTTACCGACTGTGATGATGTGAAATGCTTGCACCGTCATTCAAAAGCACAATCCTTATTGTGTCAAGCGTCTCTGAGAAGCCCGACGCTTACAGATGAGGAAGAGCTTAATATATATGCAAAGCCCACCAGGATCTCTGGCCTCCGGGATATTTGACTGTCAAAATCAACAAAGTAAAACTTACCTGGCAAGCCCAACATTTGTCCTGGTGTCACTTTTGAATGTCACATAGAGTCCTGAAAATCAGATGGGGACAAAGCAGCATCCTAAAATCCCACCATCCTCCCTGATCTTATTCCAGGCGTGTCTTTGGGGAAATGAATGGTTTTCTCTTCCTGGACCTGATCGTAGATACAGAAGAGGAAGAGCTGAATTGGATATGGATGGGGCTGGGGAGTGCCGGGCTTGTGCTGTCCTGTCTACTAAGGACTCCTACCTTCCTCCTCAGGTGACACCCCAGATGCCAGCCACCTGGTTCCCTTGAGAGCTGCCTTAGATTACTATCGTGGCATTTGATCTGAAATGGCCAAGAAGAGCTCTTTCCTGGGATTTTTGTCTTGCTTTTCCTTTGGAGAGGTGGGGCTAGAGAAAGCTTTCAACCCCTTCCCAGTGATAGAAATGAAAGAAGTGAAACTTGAGAGCTATCAGTGTCAAAATTTCTCCAGATGGAGGAAGCCAGTCTGCAGGGAGAGAGAGCAAAGCCAGCAGGTGAAGAGAAACATGGGGAGAAGGCAGAGGCGTCCGCGTCCTGTTTGCCTTCTCGATGCACTTGTTCAGGAAGCCCGGTCTCATCCTTGCCTTGCTCACAGCATGGCTGTTCAGCCTTACCATCCATGAGTGATTACTTCCCCTTTGACTCTGCTCATTTGAGATGAGCTCCTGTCCCTTTCATTCAAGAATCTTTCCTAAACACTCTTAAAAGGGAGCAAGCTGGTGGGATTGGAAGGGATGACTCTGAACACAGTCATTTTTCCTGGGCCTGCATCATGCTAGGAAAAGAGGCTGCCACCCCTGACTCTCTCTTCCTGCCCAGGCAGCTGCAGGATGCACAGCCCCAGAACCAGGTGCAGCCTCGGGGAGAGAAGCACCAGCCAACACACACACTGGATCTGCCAGCTTGCACTCTCCCTCCCGACAGGATCAGCTGAGGGCAGCCAGCTCTCCCCCACGCGGGTCCTCCCAGCCCCTCCGTAGTTAAATGCCATGATCTTCACTGTGCCAGGGGCCGCCACATCAGGAGCCTTGGATTAAGTGATTTGTCTCCCTCCAACACAGCTGCTCCCTGGTTCCTGTCTGACAAATGCGGTTCATTAGGGCTGACAGAGATGAATGTCCTTGTTTATGGAAGTCAGCTAAGTGCTGTTTCTCTGGGAGCCAGTGGACCTGGATCTGAAGCAAGGTACACATCAGGTTGGCTCTCCAGCACTTCTTCCCAGCCCCAGGCTATGATGGGGCCATAAAAGCCAAGCACCTGCCACCTGCCAAGACTAGATCCCACAAGAGTTTCATGGTTGGGGTACAGTGAGATTTGGCAGCTGACAGGAGCTTCTATCACCACCATCTGAGAGTCAACCTAGTTACTGAAGGCAGTTGTCCTGTGATGTAACTGCAAGACACCCACCAGCCCGTGGGCACACACCTGGGTCACTTATAGCCTCTAAACGACTCCTGTAACCTGAGCATACACGGGGTGTGTGCCGAAAGATGGGGCGGTGATTATCTAGCGAGGAAGAAGACGGAGAGACACAATGTGGGCACAGCCAGATGCACCAGTTCCCACGGGGAATGCCAGCAGCTGCCTTCCGTCCTGTCCTTCTAACCACTAACTTCAGTCACAACCCCCTGTCTCTGAAAGCTCTGGAAAACGAAAGCGACGATTCTCAGCCTGGCTGGGTAGCAGGGACACTTGCGGCTGTGGTTTTCAAAGTTTTGGACCATTATCAACAGTAAGAAACATGCTTTATATCACAATTTAGGTTCACGTGCACACACATACACAAGATTTCAACAGCTCCAGCTTCACCAAGCAAGGTTTACTGTGTGTGTGTGTGTGTTACTGGGGATTGAACTTAGGAGCATTCTATCTCTGAGCTACACCCTCTGCTCTATTTTATTTTGAAAGAGGGTCTCACTAAGTTGCTGAGGGCCTTGCTAAGCTGCTGAGGCTGGCCTCAAACCTGCGATGCCCCTGCCTCAGCCTCCCAAGTACTGGGATTACAGCCATGCACCACCACACCCGGCTCAAGGTTTATTTACCTTTACTGAGTTAAATTCACTCTGATGTTTTCTATTCTATTTTATTTTATTCAATTTCATATTTTTTGTGGCCTTGGGGATTGAACCCAGGAGCATTCTATCTCTGAGCTACACCCCCAGCCCTATTTTATTCTTTATTTTGAAACAGGGTCTCACTAAGTTGCGGAGGCCTCACTAAGTAGCTGAGGCTGGCTTTGAACCTGCAATCCTCCTGTCGCAGTCTCCCAAGTCCTGGGATTTCAAGCATGTACCACCACGCCCGGCTCAATTTCATATTTTAAGAAAAGGCTGAGTGCCACTCCACAAATTAATTTCCTGAATGCTAATGGATCATATCCCTTGGTTAAGACAATAACAACAACAATGACCCATGTTGATTTTTAAAACTTCACATAAGGCTTGTCAGGGCAAGGCCGCCTGAGAAGGGAGCATATCAATTGAGACTTGGGGGTTGGATAATAGTTAGCTGAGCAGAGGGGTGTGGAGGAAAAGGCATTTCTGACAGAGACAACCACATGTGCAAATGCTGGGGGGGAAGAAGGAGAGCGACATCTGGCATATCGCAGACGAGACGCTGTAAGTTCAGCTCAGCTTGAGCAAGAGTGTGGGGGGAGGAGAGTCGGGGGCAGTCGCGGGGGCTTTATAAGACACTCAAAAGGAATTCAGACTCACTCGGTGCCGAGGCAATGAGAATTTTTTTTTATTGGTACATCACAATTAGATAGAATGGTGGGTTTCATTGTGCGTATTCGCACTTAGAGAAAAATACAATTTGATCAGTGTTCCCTCATCCTCTCCCTTCCCCCGATGGTCCCCCTTCTATCTTCACAGTGTCCCTTTCCTTCCATCTTTCACATGTGAGGGGAAAAAATCCAATGCATTTCTCTCTGAGTCTGATTTATTTCATTCAAAATTATGGTCTCCAGTTCCATCCATTTTCCTGCAAATGACGTAATTTTATTCTTCTTTATGGCTGAATAAAACTCCATTCTGTATATATATTATACCACATTTCAATGAGAGAGTCGTAGCAGATTTTTATGCAGAGGAGCGACATAGAGAACTCTCTCTGAAAGCCCACTCTGCTGTGTGAAGAACGCATCTGGGGGACAGCAGACGAGTAGGCAGCGTGAAGGACACGGCGCTGGATGCAGGGAGGCCAGTTGGCGGGCCACGGTGTGCGCCCGTGATGCGAATTGAAATAGGTGCCTCCTGTGGGGAGACAGAGAGAAAAAGGGGGCCCTTCCTCAGCTGCCGCAGGGCTCCTCCAGGCCAGTCTGCTGTGGCTGGATGTCAGCCCCCACCACCCTCTGGCCTGGTGTCCTTGAGCCGGGCGCAGCCAAAATGACCGTGGGTGGCAGTCCTGCAGCTTTGGAGGCAATAGCAGAGGTTCAGAAAAGATGAGGGTGACATGAAAGAAGAAAATGGAAATCCAAGGAATATCTATGATGGGGAGATGGAGCCGGGTGGTCTTGAGGGTTTCTTGGGGTCACAGGACACTCTGTGGTTCTGTCCAGTCTCCATCCACCTTCCTTGCTGTCCTGTTCCAACTTGCTTGCATTGTCCAGGGCTGCACTGTCATGGAGAGGTGGTACTGGGGAGGGGACTTGAGGACCCGGGTCTGGAGTCTCAGGCCAAGTGGGGGAGAAGGGGTCTCAGAGGTGGAACCTGCCTCTCCTTACTCCAAAGAAGGGAGGGGAAGAGTGAAGGAACACACTCAGCCCCCTCCCCGCCTCTGGTCCCAGCGCGCTAAGCCCGCCTGCCTGACCAACTGTAAGATGCCAGAGCTTGGACTCAGAACGGAAATGTGAGTTTTCAACCTGTCAGGCTTTCAGGTGCAGAAGTGACGGGCCAGCCAGGCCTCTGCTACTCTGAGAGTCGAGACAGCTCAGCTGGACAGCCCGAGCGTCTGTCTGGCGTTTGTTCCTTGCCAAAGTGAGTCCGTGGAATACACCTGCGTGGTGAGCGGCCCCAGCTCGGTGCTCCCTGTATCTGGCTAAACCTCAAGCTCTGCACAGGGCTCCTCACGGGTGGTGAGTCCATGGGCTGAGCTCTGCGCATCTCCCTCCCTCCCCACCCCACACAGGGAGTCTGCCGCTGCCCCCAGCTCTGCCCGGATCAGTCAATAAAATCACTGAGAAGGAGCAGAAAGCTCTCTTTTTCCACCTCTAGTCAGAGCCATGCTCTCCAGTCCAGCCTTATGAGTGGGCCCTGAATTTTGGGTAACAGAGCAGACTGTTCTAATAGTGCTTATTTTGATCTCTCAAATTGGTTAGAAATCATAAGGGGCCTGGGTATGGGTGTAGGTAATTAGCCCTCAAATACAAGCTTATTAAACCTCTCTAAATTTTCCCTACCCCTGTTTTTTTTTTTTTATTTGTGGTACTGGGGATTGAACCCAGGGGCATTCTACCCCCAGTCCTATTTTATTTTTTATTTTGAAACAGGGTCTCACTAAGCTGTGGAGGGCCTCCCTACCTACATTGCTGAGGCTGTCCTCAAACCTGCAATCCTCCTGTTTCAGCCTCTCAAGTACTGGGATTATAAGCATCCACCATCATGCCTGACTCCCACCCCTATTTTTAAAGGCAAGGGTTGGAAGGCTGCCCTGAGATTTAGGTATAATGCCGGTCATATGCACAGCACCAGTGCCCAGCCCATGGGGACACTATTTTGATGAGCAGACTCCTCTTTCAGATTTCTCAGGCAAGCTTGAGAGTCACAGTCAGGGTGGGGACTCGAGCAGGTGACCAGAGAGGTTGACATGGGAATATCCAGAGGGTGCGTCTCAGTCAGAGCCCATGGGGGCCACAGGGGTAGAGGGCCCTAGAAACCGACTCCAAGACCAAAAGGACAATGTAAGTAACAGCTGGCATGCTCCCGGACTGGGCTAAGTACTCCAAGTGCATTTCATCCTCCTGGTAAGGATTATCACCCACATAGGCAAAAGTGAAGTCCAAAGAGATAAATGTATCCAAGTTCAGGCAACTGGCAAGTACAGGAGCTAGGATGCAAAACCATGGCTGTCTGGCTCCTGGGCACGGTGGCGGCAGGATTCAGAAACCACTCAGGGGCAAGAGAATGCCAGGGCTGAGGAAGGACAGGTGGGGACTAAGCGAGACGGGTCTAGGACAACTCTGCAGACCCCCGAGGGTCCACACTTTACCTTCAGCCCTGGGGTGTGTATAAGTCAAGCTAGTCCCAGGCTGGGGGAGTTGCCTGGGGAATCCATCTTTGAGAAAGCAACTTATTCATCAAAGGCCATGGTGTGAGCTCAGAAGCGGGCCCAGACCCACCCACCAGCAGGCGCTGCCCAACTCTGACTTCCTGCACCCGCGCCTCCCTCCTCTTTATTCTGCACGAAAGCTTTTCTTCTCACTATTTTTTTTTTGCTTCTGTTTAAAATTAATTCCACAACACTGAATAACCTTCCCCCACAAGGTTGGAGTTAATCAGGCTGAATTTATTAAGATCTTTACAATCAAATGAGCTCATACCAGGAGGAGGAAAGTTACCTTATTATCCCATTTTAAGAGCTTGAATAATTTTAGCCCCTAACTTTAATGTCGACCCCCAGCTACTTCCGTCGTGGTTCCCGATGACTTCAGAGGGTGCTGGACCACAGTCTTCTCCGTGCTTCCCATTCCTGATGGGGGAGGGACGTGCTCAGACCAGTGAGTCATCCCAGAGGGAAACCAAGACGGCAAAGGACGTGCCATCTAGTGTGGGTAGAATCTGTTCCAGTTCTACAGGCCACACTTGGGCTCAGGAAGGATGACTTCCCCCCATCACTGGGAGTCACTGTCAGCCTTGCCTGGATCTCTGCCCTCCTCTTGCCCTTCACCCCCCACCAGCTCTTCTCTCCTCATACCAGGGACCTCTTGCTTGCCACCTGCAAACTTAGACCCATGCCAGTGGAAGAAGGGACTCAGCGCATCATCAGCCCTGCTGCTGGCTCCATCTCTACCTAGACACCCTGCTTTGCTCCTGAGTCTCTGCTCTTGATGATCCACCCCACACTCTGGTGTATTAAGGGCTGTTCTGCTGGCTCCTGGCTAAGCTCCATTCGCTTTCTGAATTCATCATTGTCTGGGGTTAGGGCTTGTTATGAGTTGAATTGTGTCCCCTACCCCCACCCAAAGATATGGTAAAGCCCTTCGACTATATGCGAATGTGACCTTATTTGAAAATAGGGTCTTTGCAGATGTAATCAGTATGAGATAAGGTCATTAGAATTGCTCCTAACCCAATTGTTCCTAACCCAATAAGAAGAGACACACACAGGGAGTTCACCATGTAACGATTGGAGTGAGATGTCTACAAGTCAAGGCACACCGAAGATTGCAGGTAACATGAGAAACTAAGAGAAAGGCATGGGCTGGACTCTGCCTCAGAGCCCTCCAGAAGGAACAAGCCTTACTCACACCTTGCTTTTGGACTTCTAACTTCCAGAAGTGTAAAAGATACATTTCTGTTGTTTTACGCCACTAAGGAAATGAACACAGGGCCAGTATGCCCACCACTGCTCCCGATGAGTTTCTGATTTCTGTCACGCTGTTCTTGGGCCATCAGGTTCTGCCATGTTTGAATTCCTTCCTGTTGCCTTCTGCTGGCTCTTCTTCTTTCTTCCTAATTTTCAATTACACGTGTTCTTGGCTAAGCTTGTAATTTTGATCAAAAGAACGTAGATATTCTGCAATTTTTACCTCCTGGTTTTATGTTTTTCCAAAAAGTTTTAGAGATATGTCCATGTTATCAAGGATTCGCAGATTTCATATAGTGTATTTCTGTGAACTACGCCCAGCTTCGGGGGGCTTTTCTGGTTCTAGGTGCTGAGCCCCCCCATAGTTAACCCCTGTCCTGACATTTAGAAGGTAAACCCCCAGATTCCCATGAGTGTGTCAACAAGAGTCCCCCATCGCCTCTGTACACAGATTTTTTTTTCTGCTAACAAGTATTTCACGGGCATTTCAGGCAGACAGAATAGCTCATGCAAATAGGCCAAGCGTCAAATTTCAAAATTCAGAAGAGGAGATTTCAGGATGTGGTCTGGGGCTCTTGGGACTCTCTGAGACATCTCAGAGGACCTATAAGGTCAAAATGATTTTCACAATAATAGTGATATGGTATTGCCTTTTTCACTGTGAGATATTTGTACTGATGTTGCCATAGCAATGGTGGATAAAATTGCTTAGTACGAATCAAAGCAGCGGCAACAAACTGTACCAGTACTCTTTGTGTTTTAAACAGCCACACACATGCAGAGCGAAGCATCAAAGCCACTTATGAATGTTTTAAACAAAGTAGTGACCATCAATCTCATTAGTTCTTGACTCTTTAGAACACATCTGTTTAATATTCTGTATGATGGAATGAGAAGTCTACAGAAAGCACTTCTGCTGCTTACCAAAGAAAAATGGTTGTCTCAGGGAAAAGTCCTGGCATGATAGTTTCCACAGTGAGTGGAATGAGTCCCTTTTCTCGTGAAATGCCATTTTAAAATCATGAAACAGGTTTCAAACCTGCATCTGCTGGCCTCAAACCTGCGATCCTCCTGTCTCAGCTTCCCAAGTACTGGGGTTAGAGGTGTGCCACCACACCTGGCTGGAGTGCCATATTTACTTGAGAGAATGACTGATCTATGATCTATTGATCTATGGTCAGTCAAACTTGAGTGTTTTTCACATGCTCTTTGGAATTTTATTTCAAAAGAAGCAACTGACAGCATTGTCAATGATAAAAAAAATCAAGTTTTCAAATGAAAATTAGAAATTTGGAGATCTTGTAAGTGCCAGAATAAGCCCAGTGGCTTTTAATATTTAAAGACTTATTTGATGAGATCTGTGGTGATATTAACAAATGTAAATTTGTGATGTTGTATAATGAAATGTGTCAACATTGGAAAGATCTGCATAGCTCAGTGGACCAATACTTTGCAAATGTCCAATGAATGAAATTATGCATGGGAAGATGCATCCAAAGTTCAAAAGAGGCCAATTATTTTAGTGTAACAGAGTACAAAAATATTTGTTTATATACTTTCAGATTCTGTGTTGTGTCTGACCTTTAAGAAGGATGATACTAGAGCCAGGTGTGGTGGCACACACCTGTAATCCCAGTACTTGCAAGACTGAGACAGGAGGATTGCAGGTTCAAGACCAGTCTCAGCAACACAGCAAGACTCTTAGCAACCTATCAAGACCCTGTTTTAAAACAAAAAATAAAAAGGGCTGGAGGTGTAGCTTGGAGGTAGAATGTCCCTGGGTTCAATCCCCAGTACAAAAAAAAAAAAAACCAAAAGGATAAAAGGATGATACTATCAATGTTGAATACCCACAATTATCTTAAAGTATTATTAAAATATTCTTTCTTTTCCAACTACATAAATATGGTGATGAGTAAATTTAAAGATATATGTGTGACCCACATTGTATTCCTATTGGACAGTGCTGTTGTTTACCTTGCTTCACCAACAGGTCTGTAAGGTTAATAGTGGGAGAAGGTTTGCCTTTTCTTATCTTAAATTCACTACCACTCTGGTACCTAGAACACACAGTAGGTTCCTAGAGAACCAAATATGTGTTCATTTACTTTCATGACCTGCTGCCCTGATGCTGAGTCTGGCCTCCATCCATCACATGACCTGGCTTCCTTTTAGTGCAGACGCTGCTCAGTGAAGGTTGTAATTTCCTGACTCTAATGCATGACAAGGTTTCACTTAAAGGATAAAATGAAATTACCTTGGGAGGCAGACACCGGGAAGTCATAGATGTGACTTGGTCCACAGGGATCTTCAGGGCCAGGCAGGTCGGGAAGAGCACATGAGAGTCCCCGCTGCTTATAACAACCAGCTTCCCTGCGCCTTGAGTTCTGAGTTCCACGACCCAGATCAGGGCTCAGCAGGGCCAGGATCAGGGCTCAGTCTGGCTGGAGTGAGGATCCTCTTTGTGGCCACAGAGTTGACTGTCCTAAATTGAACTGTTCTTCCTGACTAGAATCTATGACTGTGGGTGCCTTTGCCCTGTGCTGTAATAATCAACCCTTCAGGCTGCCTTTCCCTCCAACAAGGATTCCTGACAAAGGTTAGAAGCTTCACCAGCCACATATATGGCCTAACTGAAACTTTGTCATGGCCCACTGAGTTACATCAGACAATGTGGAGCCAGGGGCAAAGAGGGCTGGGACTTGCTCCAGGTTACAGGTGAATCACTGACCTAGAACAGAATTCTTAAAGACACAACTGAAGGCAGAATACTATAGTGATACATGCATATCCAAGTTTACAGCAGCATAATTCACAGTAGACAAACTACGGAACCAGCCTACATGTCCGTCAACAGATGAATGGGTTATGAAACTGGTATATAAACACAATGGAATTTTACTCAGTCATAAAGAATAACAAAATTATGTCATTTGCAGGAAAATGGGTGGAACTAAAGGATATTATGCTAAGTGAGATTAGCCAGTCTCAGAAAGTGAAGGGTCACATGTTTTCTCTCTTATGTGGAGGCTAGAGAGAAACTAGGAAACAAAAGGGGCTTCGGACAAATGAGGAGACCAGTAGAATAGTGGAAGGGGACTTTGGAAAAAAGAGGTGGGGAGAGAAAAGGGGAGACTTGATGAAGAAAACAGTTCAAACAATCCTATGTACATTTATGAAGCTATCGATACCAATTTCAGTATTGTGGATGGGGAGGAGGGGGAGCAGGGCGGGGTCCAGAGGGAAACGCACTGGGCGCTGTGTGCATGTGTGTTTCTATCACACTAAACCTCAACATGATGTATGGTTACAATGCACCAATAAAAGTAAAGTAAAAAAGAGGCAAGTATGCGTAACACCAATGATGAAGAAAGAATCCCACCTTCTGCACCACCTGACACTATCCTACGTGTGAAGGGAGAGAAAGGACAGGAGGAAAGGAGTGGGTGAGACCCAAGAGGATGACCCTGCCTGGAGGTGGCCCTATGCAGATGCTAGCACTCCCGGGAGGCATGAGCCTGGGGTGGAACATTCTGTCTGGACCTGCAGAACTTTGCTAGAACCTCCCTCCAGGAAGTCATGGGAGCATCCTGGCCTCCTCTCTCCTGCCCTCCCTCTTGATGTGGAGGCTGAAGAAAAGCTCATGCCAGGCCATCTGAGAAGATGCCAGCAGGAACCGGATGTTTTGGGTAGATGCCTAAAAGTGGTCTTGCTGGGTCATACGGTAGGTTCATTCCCATTCTTCTGAGGATCCTCCACACTGTTTTCCAAAGCGGTTGCACTAATTTGCAATTCCACCAACAGTGTAGTAGAGTTCCTACTTTTCCACATCCTCGCCAGCATTTGTTGTTGTTTGTGTTTTTAATGATTGCCATTCTAATTGGGGTTAGGTGAAATCTCAGGGTAGTTTTGATTTGCATGTCTCTGATTGCTAATGATGTTGAACATTTTTTCATACATTTATGGGCCATTTGTATTTCTTCTTCTGTGAAGTGTCTATTTAGTTCACTTGCCCATTTTTTGATTGGGTTATTTGTTTTTTTGGTGGTGATTTTTTTTAAGTTCTCTGTATATTCTAGATATGAGTCCTCTATCAGAGGAGTAGCTGGCAAAAATCTTCTCCCATTCTGTCGGCTCTCTGTTGAGGTTCTTGATTGTTTCCTTTGCTAAACTAGCCTGTTTCTCATTCACACATGACAGGGTCTTTGGAGGGACTGGAGCTTGGGCAGTCTTCATGGATGTGATACCAATTATTTTATATGTTCATGGAGTGAGTTTCATTTGGGGGGAGGTTTGGATGGTGCTAAGCATAACAGCTGGACATGCAGGTTGCAAAGAGATCTAATTTTAGATTTGTTTTGACATTTTTCCAAGGTTTAGTCACTGGAGAATGCTGCTTGCTAAAATGTGTATCTACCCATTTATTTCTGAAGCACAGAGAAAGTCCTATCTAGAATGGGGCAGGAACTACAGGGGAAAACTGTTTGAGACTTTCTTTAAGAGTTAAGTGTATATTTATCTACCCCGTGGACCTATGTCACTTGTGGTAATTTATCTGAAAGAAATGAAAATGCATGTTATACAAAGCCCCATACAAGATTGTTTGTGATGGATCAGTGCCGCGGTTGCTGCTTGCCGAAGTCCCTCGCATGAACGACTCTGGGTCCAAGATTATTATTTTAATATTGGGGTCAGCCGGAGAGGAGGCAACTCGAAAATCTCCTGCCTCTAGCAGCCAGTGCCCTGCCTTTATTGAAAGTTTAGACAAGGCGTCATAAAAACAATTAAACACAGGAACCAGCCAGTATCACAGGTCCAGATAAAGAGAGGCAGCAAGCCGGGGTCATAAAACAGTTGAGAGGAAGGAGGAGTTAAACATTACTAGTAGATGGAGAGGACATCAAAGTCCACACGCTATCCATCCCATCAGGTCCCAGGGAATTTTTCCGCTTGCAGACAAAAGCACTGTGTACACAGCCGAGTTGGTCCAAGATGTTAATCTCAATGTGTGGTCCTAAGATGGCCCTCAACAATTGTTCATAGCTTTTTCATGATAGTCAAAAACTAGAAACAACCTAGATGTCCATCCTCAGGGGGATGGATAAGCTGTGTAGAGCCATGCAGTGAAATATTATTTAGCAATAATGAAAAGAAATGGGGTTCACTAACACATGCTACAACATGGATGGATCCCCAAAATAGTTTACTAAATGAAAGAAGTCGGCATAGAAGAGTGTATACAGTGTGATTTCCTTTATATGAAACTCTAGAATATGCTAATTTACCTCCAAGGATAGAAATCAGATCAGAGGTTGCTTTGGGGTTGTGGGGATTGACTGCAAATGGGCACAAGAGAAGTTTCTAGGGTGGTGAGTTGTCCTGTATGGATCTATCACATCTCTCCCCTCCATTTCTTTTTTCCAAGCAAAACAGAATGAGTTCTTGTCCCCATGCCTCCCGTCTTCTGTTTGGCTCATGTCATTCCTTCCTCCTGGAAAACCCTTCCATAACCAATTTCTGCAAGCCCAGAACTCTCTGCCCCCAAGAGCTAGTTAATAATACCACCTTTTCGGGCTGGGCGTGGTGGCGCACGCTTGTAATCCCAGTACTTTGGGAGGCGGAGACCAGAGGATCCGGGTTTGCGGCCAGGCTCAGCTCTCTCTCTCTCTCTCTCTCTCTCTCTCTCTCTCTCCCTGTCTTTCTCTCTCTCTCTCTCTCTCTCTCTACTTAGTGAGGCCCTCCGCAACTTCGTGAGACCCGGTTTCAAAATAAAGTATAAAAAATAGGGCCGGGGATGTAGCGCAGAGGTAGAATGCCCCTGGATTCGAATGCCCCTGGATTCAATTGCCGGTACCAAAACAAAACAAAACAAAACAAAACAAAAACAAGACAAAAAACACCACCTTTTCCAAGAAGCCCTGGCTGCTCTGCCCCTGTTCAGTAGCACCTGCCCTGCCCTTCTAGCACTGATGCTACAGGTTCCCCCACCCCAATCTTCCTTTGGATCCTGATTACTCTCTGTTTTTGCACTTACAGTTCTCTGTATCCATGCCTTAATTCCTGTGCTATATTTTGACCTCACTGACAACGAGAGCTGTGTGGATTCAGCCACCCCAACCCCTAATAAAGGGCCCACAGTAGATGCTCAGTGTATACACAGAGAATGAATGAAACATGAGTCTGTTTTCTTTTTCTTTTTGCAGGGCTGGGGATAGAACCCAGGGCCTTTAGCATGCTAGGCAAGCTCTCTACCACTGAGCCACATCCCCCTGCCTCAGTTCTTCTTTTTTCATATCTGCTCGCATGTGCTCTGCCTCCTTTAATTTTTCATCCATGTAGAATGCAAACCACACTGGTCTTTGCAGGAGTATCCTCTCGGCCCCCAGAGAGGGCTGGGCTGCCAACTTCTCATGGAGTAATTAAATGACAAATTACCTTCAGGCTCTCAGCTGGAAAACCTGTAGGAGCACAGCCTTTCCATATTCATAGGATTTAATCAAATCTGAAAGCTCGGAAGGACCGTTGCAGCCTTTGTTCTATAAAGGTCTTACACTTGGAGAAACTGAGTCTCAGGACTGTGACTCATTCAAGAACATGCAGGGCTTTTGTAGGGTGGGATGCTCATCACCCTTTCCTTCTGTTTCCATGGAGAGAGGGAGCTTCTATTCTGCTCCCAGGATGAGATGGGATCAGAGGAACATTTCCCATCCTTTCTCTCCAACTCCTTCCTCTATAAAGAGGAAAATCTTATCTGATTGGAGAGATTAGTGTAAAGAAAAAGTGCTTTGCAAGCATCAGCCAGCTTTTCAAAGAGACCATGGACTCCTCCTATGCAGCAGGCTCAGGGACAGGATTCTTGCACCCACAAAACAGACACATGCCAGGGGAGGTCCAGATTCCCCAGGGGCTCCATCCCCCACTGGGTGGGCAAATAGAATGCCTGCTGGAGAAAAGAACTTGAATGCCATATTTGGGGCTCAGCTCAAGGTGAGTTTATCAATGCACTTGTATTGGTAATAAAGTTGGTAATATTGGTAATAAAGTTTATCAATGCACTTGTATTGGTAATAAAGTATGTGTCAATCTTTACAGGGCTTCTTGTATGTGTTCTCAGAGTTGTGATTAACTCTCACCTTCACCCTCAACACAGGGGAGAGTGTCAGTGCAGGGGGTGGGGGATAGCCAGGTCTCCTGCTTCCCACCCAGGCAAGTTCCCTAAAAAGGAAGGGGGAAGTTGGGAAGAGGAAGTATCAGGGATGGTGCTCCAATTTCTTGGTTGGGTGACCAGATGGGTGGGGAGGTTGCTCTCTTTTACAGTACTGGAGATTGAACCCAGGGGCACTCTACCACTGAGCTACACCCCCAACCCCCCAACCCTTTTTATTTCCTATTTAAAATGGGCAATAGGGAGGAGAAGAAGGTTTAGAAAGAAGGCAGTGAGTTCAGCTTTGGCCATGCATCTGAAGAGGCTGTAGAGCATCCAGGTGGAGGTGTCCAGGAGGCAGGTGCAGGTATGACAACCTAGAGCTCCTGGGAGAAGTTTGGGCTAAGGATTCAGGAGCCATCAAGGCACACTGGTGTGACTATATGCCCGTGGAGAGTGTGAAAAGTGAGATGAAAATGGAGGACAGGGCCCTAGGTGCTCTGAGTATGAATGATGGGTAGAGAATAAGAAAACCAGCAAGATGAAGGAGAAGGAGACTGAGAATGAGCAGAGTTGGAGCCAGGAGTACACGGTACCTCAAAAACTAAGAGTGGAAAAATTTTCCACTTAGATAGTGACAGGTGCATGTTTTGTAGTTTTCAGGGTAGAGCAGAGGTTTTCAAAGTGTGGCCCATAGGCCAACGGCATCAGCATCAACTTGTTGGATAAGCAAAATCTCTGGCCCCACCCCAGATCCACTGGGCTTGAGGCCCAGTCATCTGTGTTTTAATAAGCTCCCTAGATGATTCTGATGCACATTAAGGTTTAAGAATCTCTGGTGTTAGAGATTGCTGTCTTATACCTTTTTAATTAGATTTATTCCTAGGTATTTTCAAGGCATTTGGTACATTTTAATACTATGATAAATGTTGTTTTTCAAATTATTTTTCTAGTTGCTTATTGCTAGTATATGAAAATACAGTTGATTTATTTGATCTTTCATACAACTGCCTTGCACAATTCTTTTATGAATTCTAATAAGTGGTTTATAGGTACATTCCTTTGGATTTCCTATGTGACTGTTGAATGATTTGGGACAATGACAGAGAAGAGCCATTAGTTTTGGAAATCAGTAGAGTATCTGTGAACTCAATAAGAGCTGGTTCATAGGAGAAAAGGAGTCCAAGTTAGACTGCAAGGCACTTTGCTGAAGGGACTGTGTTTTTGGAAAACCTAAATATTGTTTATGCAGAGGGTGGGCTGGATTACAGACAAACCAGTGTCCCTTCTTTTGTCCCACTGGGACAAAATACATCTCTAAGGGAACAAAGTCAGAAGTTGGCCTGGGTTGACTGAATGTAACATATTTCCCAGGCTAGGAGAAGTGGCTTTCTCAGATCTGAACAGGATTCTATTGGCCGGCAATAGTGGCCCACCATCCTGAGTTGCCTGGGACTAAGGAATCTCCTGAGATTCCAGACTCTCCATGCTCAGACCCAGACAAACCAGGATGGCTGGTCATCCTCACTTCACACTTGACCTCATGAAACTTAGCAGCCTGGTGATCCAAAGAAATCCAGGGACCAGCTTGAGAGTGATGCCTACCCCCAGATGCTTGGGAAGACTGTGAATATTGTAGAACATTTGTGTTCAGGCTGCTGTCTTTCAAGTTTTCAGATCTACAAGCCTGCAGCTCATCCATGAAAGTGCCCTGCTGCTACTTTGAGCTATCTTCTCTGCATCTCTAGGGTCTTTCTTAGCAGAGTTCTCCCAGAATCTTGTAGCAGAAAGTACCTTGGAGCTTTTGACCGTTGCTCACCAGCATCGGGGAGGGGGAGTATGAAATGCCCAGGTGCCATCCATTGAGATGGCAGTTCTTGGCCATGTTCTCCCTTGAAACTCAAGACAGACAAGTTGTCATGTGTAATTTCCATCTCATAGGCCAAAACTTTGCCACTTTCCATGTGAGTAAGCACATCTTTCTTGAAAGCAAAAGAAACTAATCTAGGGAATAACCTTGAATCCTAATTTTTACTTTTTGAACAGATGAAATCATTTGCAAATGCCAGTAATTTATTATTAGCAATGGATTACTAACAGCATGGCATATATGCACAGCAGCGTATGGAGATACTTCCCCGAAGGACCTTTAGATTTGAAACAAGTCCCTTGGGGAGCAAGGACACCAGTGTGTGGAAGGAACATGGCCAAGATGTTAGAAGTGACCAAAGGTACTTGCTGTGACAATAAATTCTGACTCACCAGCGCAGATGGAGATTCAGAGACCACAATCTGCAGACTCCTGCTTGTGTCGGTATCCACGGCCCACAGCTGTAGTGAGTCATGGACACCACTCACTGCCCCCATCCTCTCTCGTCTCTCCTCTTACTGTCTCTACAGGAGCCTGAGTCCCTGAGGAAGCTTAGATCTTCATAGACCTACCTCTCCCAGACAAGTGGGATGCTGAGGAGCCAAGTGTCCTGGCGTCTGGTCCCATGTCCTATTGTTCACAGGCAAAGAGCTTCATGAGCAGAATTACTTGTAGCAGGAAGAAATAGGAAGAGTACTGACATTAACTCAGAAGACTGCAAGCTTGGGTCCCAGAATAAACTCTCTGAACCTTAGCCTCATCACCTCAAAGCTCTCAGAATCTGCATGCCAAAACCGCCGTTTTAGCCAGGCATGGTGGTGCATACCTGAAATCCCAGTACTTGGGAGGCCGAGATGGGATGATTGGAGGTTTGAGGCCAGTGTCAGCAACTTAGCAAGGCCCTCAGCAACTTAGCAAAGCCCTGTTTTAAAATAAAAAATAATACAGGGCTGGGGGTGTAGCTCAGAGGTAGAGTTCCTCTGGGTTCAATCCCAGTACCCACGGCAAAATCATGATTTTGCAGCCAACAATGTTAATAATGTGATGGAATAATAGATATGACAATGGAATAATAGATACAATGTGACAATAATACAAGAATCATCAATGGGTGCTATGACCACTGGATGAAAGGATGTTGGAGAATAGGATATTCACTCAGTCTCTACATATCATCCCGTGGTTCACAAGTCTTTAAGCAAAAGCCTCTCTCTCTCTCTCTCTCTCTCTTTTCATAATGGGGATTGAACCCAGGGGCATTCTACCTCCGAGCTACACCCCTAGCCCTATTTTATTTTTATTTTGAAACAGGGTCTTGCTAAATTGCAGAAGGCCTCACTAAGTAGCTGAGGCTGGCCCCGAATCTGCGATCCTTCTTTCTCAGCCTTCCAAGTACTGAGATTACTGGCATGTGCCACCACGCCCAGCAAAAGCCCTACCTCTTTAACTCTTGGACCAGGAAGAGGACATGGCTTTCTAACTTGGGAAGGGTAAACATTATGGCAGAAATGCCCCACCCTTCGCTTTGACCATGGATTCAGGATCCACTCCTGGGCAAGGTCTGCACTGTATACCAAAGGCACACAACTCCAGAGACATTCTTGGAGCTGTCTTCTTGGCAACAAAGACTTTTCAGCATAATGTATAATGGCGCATTAAAGGGTGCTGATGACAAGGTGATTAAGAGCATTTAGCTTCTTGGGTCCGTTGGGTTGGAGAGAGAGCAGCATTCACTGCTCCTTGTGAAATAGCAGCCAGCGCTGGAGTCTGGGCGTGACTTCTTCCCCTGGGGTGGAGATCTGAGGGGATGATGGTTCAGTGTCTTCTCTTCCTTCCTACATCCCCTGTGTCCTCTTCTCCTCTTTCTTCTCCTTTATCCTCCTTTCCAACTCCTGTGCCCTGGATGAAATGTCTAGAAGAGCTACATGGAGTCAGGCGGGAATCTCTTGGATGTTGAGTCTGTGAACTCACATGGGCCTGTGAATCCAAGCCATAGGGTGTTGTAAGGTGATCAACATGAAAGGGAGGAGAAGACATGCTTAAATTTAGGTCATAGCTTGGGGTCAGAGATGATGAGGGGTTTGTAGTTTGAAAAGAGATCCTGGATTTGGAAGACAACACTGACTGAACTCCATTCTCAGCTGCTCTACTTACAAAGAAGAACCCAGGCAAAGTGAGTCTTGATTTCTTAATTGGTGAAATGAAAACAATAGTACCTCCATATCAGAAAATTGTTGTTTAAAGATTAAAGGGATACTTATAGCTCTAGAAGATGATAGACTAAATTAACACAGAATCCCTTACCTACAGATACTTAAAAATGCTAGACAAAGAAGAAGAAGAAGAAGAAGAAGAAGAAGAAGAAGAAGAAGAAGAAGAAATGCTAGACAAATACAATTTTTAATTATTTTAAATTTTTTTCCATACTAGGGATTGAACCCAGGGGCATTCTACCTCTGAGCTATACCCCCAGCCCTATTTTATTTTAATTTTGAAACTGGGTATCTCTAGGTTGATGAGAGTCTCACTACTTGCTGAGGCTGTCCTAGAACCTGCGATCCTCCTGTCTCAGCTTCCCAAGTACTGGGATTACTGGCATGTGCCACCATGCCTATGGAATTCACAAAAAAGGAAAATTCCCTAGAAACGAAAGAAGTGTGTGAGCTCAACAACACAACAGTTCTGGTCACATAGGTTCACTAGAAATATACAAGACTGTTCCCATCAGCATTTTCCTTAATAGTCTCAAATTGGAAACAGCCCACATGTCCACCTTAAGAAGTATTTAGTAAAGTAGTGATATATTCAAATAATAATGTATTGAGGCACTTACAAGAAAGAAACTATAGTTACACACAATGGATTGGATGAATTTTGCAAACGGTGTTACATGAAACAAGACCCAAAGGAGCACATACAACCTGAGTATTTTTATGTTAATTCAAATATTAAAAAAAAAACCTTCTCTATCTGAATCTGGGGTGGTAGATACACAACTCCATGCATTTGTCAAAACACATAGAACTTTATATCACACAGAATGAACTTTAATGTATGCAAAACTTTTTTTCATTAAGCAGATACCAAAGGATCCCAAAATAGAATGTGGTCTGTAACATATGAATATGTGTTACAAATATGTGACATAACCACACTGAAGAGTTTGAGTGGTGGGTGCTGACCTAAGATATGTTGGGAAACTGTGTTTTCTCTGAAAACTCTAAAGACAAAAAGAACTACCCCTCAGGATTGTACTGTAGTTGGTAAATTGGTTTCTCACAGGCACACAAGTTAACAATTCTGAAACTCCATTATATGTATCCTAGGGTTAAACAAATAAGTTAGTAAATGGCAGGATTTTGGAAGCCAGATTTCTCCCAGTCAGAGAAAGTTGCCAATGAGCAAGACAGCAAGGCAGGAATGAATGCTATGGTATTGGATTACAGCCAGACGGTATGAACTAGTTTAGTTTAATATATACACAGATGGATGGATACAGAAATAATTATAAATACGTATGTGTGCATGGGTTAGTATACACTCATATATTTCCTAGCTCTGTCTGCTGAGAGGTGGGTGATTTTGCCCAACTGTGGGCTGATTTAAGTGTCCTGAGCTCCTTGAGGTAGGTGAGGCTGAGTCGTGATGGTTAGGTATAGTCAATGCGTTGTCAATTTTCAATATTTTCAATTTATGATGGGTGTATTGGGATGTAACCGCATCATAAGTTGAGAAGCATCTGTACATGACATTATGGAAAAGGCAGAACTGGAGACAGTAAACCAAGATACTTGGTTGCCAGGGAGTGGGGGAGGGGAAGGAGGGTTGACTAGGGAAACATAAGGGGATTTTTTTAAGGCAAAAGCAGTTCTGTATGATGCTGTAACAATGAACACATGCCACTCTGCATGTATCCAAACCCCTAGAACTTTACAACATAAAGAATGAATATTAATGTACACAATTTTTTTAAAAAAGCATTTAGGAGGTTGGAGGATCTCGGGACAGAATGTAGCAGGGGACTAAAGAATCTAATTCTATTACAGAAGTGAAACAATCCCACTAACGGAGATGGAGAAAAGGTGCCGACCTAGGTAACCTTGAAAATGAGTCTACGAGACTGAAGGCAGAGGAAACTGCACAGCACTGTGTTTGACAAAGTTGCTTCCCAGGGAGTCATGGGGTGTCAATTCTGACACCTGTACACATGCATGCCGCAATTGAACAACTGAGTCAGTGGATGGTGGATGGTGGGAGCAGGCTACAGGTAAGCAAGAGGAGGATGCCAGAATCATCCATGTGCTAACTCATTAGCACTGTAGACATCAGTATGGATTAACATTTAGCTTAATATAGATGCAAAAGTTGACAAATAGAAATATTTGTAGGTATGTGTATTTACACTGGTTAGTATATACAAAGATCTTTCATTGCTCTCTCAGCTGAGAGGGCTAGAAGCAACCACACTGTTTCCCTCTTATCTTTGGGAAAGAAGTTCCAAGACCCCCATGGATGCCCGAAACTGCAGATAATTACCAAATTCTATGATTTTTTCCTATATATACATACCTATAATGATAATTTATAAATTAGGTATGATAAGAGATTAACAATGAAAACTAATAATAAAATAGAACAATTACAACAATTAACTGTAATAAAAGTTATGTGAATGTGCTCTGTCTCTCTAAAAATAACCCCCCCCCCACACACACACGCACAGACACATACTGTGGATACACTAGACTAAAGGATGAGTCACATCCCAGGCAGTCTGGAGTGGGATGGCACAAGATTTCATCACACTATTTAGAAGGGTGCATCATTTAAGACATATGGATAGTTTCTTTCTGGATTTCCCATCTAATATTTTCAGACCAGGTAACTGAAACCATAGAAAGTAAAACCTTGGGTAAGGGGGCATCAGTGTACCTCCCAATAACAATACACCAAGCACCCAGGTCTCAGTCTTCTCAAATAATAGAAGCAGGACTTCTTGGAGGAATGGTTGATTCTAGGATTAGGGCAGGAAATACACAAGATGATCCTGGAACATTCTGTACTGCCAGAAAGTAAGGAGGTGTTCAACATTCCCCCCACAAACACATATGCACACACACAGGGGAGGGAAATATGTCAAAGGGATAGAGGAGCCACCTGAGAGAACTCGCAATGGCCAAAGCTGGAACAATTTTAACCACAGAATAAAGTAATATTCGATTAAAACTCAAAGCATAAAACAAACACCCATGAGTCCATACTGATATGAATAAATGATTGCATATTTATTCACCAAATAAATGGTGAAGAGGCAAATCTCTCAGAAGAATTCCAAGTACTTTATATAGATGCTCCATCCCCAAAGAGGCACAGCACAAGTCCTCACTCCTGAAGTCTAAACAGTAGGCAAAGAGACTTCACTTCAAGACTACCATACTGAACGTGAGGGGCAAAAATTAACTTTACCAAGCTGGGCGTGGTGGTGCACACTTGTAATCCCAGTACTTTGGGAGGCAGAGACTGGAGGATCCGGGTTTGCGGCCAGCCTCAGTGCTCTCTCTCTCTCTCTCTCTCTCTCTCTCTCTCTCTCTACTTAGTGAGGCCCTCCGCAACTTTGTGAGACCCAGTTTCAAAATAAAGTATAAAAAAATAGGGCCGGGAGTGAGCGCGGAGGTAGAACGCCCCTGGGCTCAATCCCCGGTACCAAAAAACAAAACAAAATAAAACAAAACAAAACAAAAAACAAAAAAAAAATTAAGTTTACCGCAGAGAAACCTGACAAACACTACCTGAAGTCAGGTGATCAAGGTTACTATTAACAGTGATACGTCATGTTGACAGTGTGTACCTTTGATGAGCTGAGAACAACTTTGTCTCTGTAGTCTTCCTCCCCCAGCAAATAACTCATCTAATTATGAGAAAGACATCAGACAAATTCGAATTTAAGGACGTCCTACAAAATAGCTGATCAGAACTCCTCAAGACTGTCAAGATTACTAGAAACAAGGCAAGTCTGAGAAACTGTCATAGCCCAGAGGAGCTCAAGGAGATAAGATGAACAAAATATAAGGTGGTATCCTGGACAGGATCCTAGAACAGAAAAAGAACATTTGGTACAAACTAATAAAATCTGAATAAAGTATGGAAATGAGTGAGTAATAATGTATCAATATTGATTTATGAATTGTAACAAATGTACCATAATAATGCAAGATGTTAGTAATAGCAGAAACTGAGTATGGGATATTCAGGAACACTCTGGTCTATCTTGGCAATTGTTCTATAAATCCCAAACTATTCTACAATAAAAAGCATACTTAAAAAAAAACACCTGAATGCCCCTCAGAAAAGTAATTACCATACAAGCAGTGTGAGGGAAGAAAGTTTACAAAGAAAATAAAAGACATTAATGCTCCTGGGTTAATTGATTTTAAAGAATGACAGATTGTTGAATAAAAGGTAGTTTAGGAAAACAAAAATGAAGACACAGGCAAAACAGATAAAATTAAACGCTGGCATTTAGCAATGCATCTTCTGATGTTAAAACCATAAAAAAGAAATAAATTACCATAAAAGTCAATATGAAAATTAACTTTAGTGGGAGGAGGCTTGAGGACAGTTTCTAGGGTACTGACAATGCTCTACTATCTTGACCTGGATAGTGGTTATGTGGGTGAAACATTTGTGATTATGAAGCTCTACCTTCTTGTTTTGTAAGCTTATCTGCATGTGTGCTCTAGCTCATAACAAAAGAAGAAGATGAAGCACACAAGAGAGTGTTCTGTAGTTGATGAAAGACATAGATCCTCAGACTGAAGAATCCTAAAACTGATAAAAATTCCTTTAGAAATATAAATCCACTCCTAGACACATGATATCAAATAAAAGGGGAAAAATGTCGAGGGCCGAGGACTGTCCTAGAGGCACATTGAGATTATCATCTTGGACCAGCCCAGTTTGGATACATGGTATTTGGGTGGGATCTGTCCGCAAACGGACACATTCCAAGGGACCTGGTGTAATCTTCAAGGTGCTAATGGTCAATCCCTCCTTCTCCTAGGCTTGTCACATAATTGCTGATCCCTGTTTGATTAATCCTTACCGAAACC
>PVJS01011766.1:0-45087 GCA_004027185.1 Glis glis
CCTCTCCTCTCCTCTCCTCTCTCCTCCTCTGCCTCCTCCTCCTCCTCCTTTTCTTCTTCCTCTTCCTCTTCCTCTCTCTCTCTCTCCCTTTCTCTAGCATTTTTCATTGTTCTGTCTGAGTGAAAGGACCAGGATCTATGTCTTTCTATTTTCATTCATTCATTTATTCATTCATTCATTCATTCATTCATAGACTTTATTCCAATTTCAATGAAAGGAACATGTGACCAGGGTTAGAAACCAAGTTGCAGGTTGGTGAGAACCGAAGCATAAGTGGCCACAGGTGTACTGTGCTTCCTCTCACCTGCCCTGCCCATCCTTTTGAACGAGCACCCTGAGGTAGTGTTTGCACGTGAAAAAGATGCAGAACAAATGGGGGCGATGCAATGGAAGTGGTAATTTAGGAACAGTGATACTGCAGGTGGAAGGAACCCTTGTTCGTAGTTGCCTAATCCAAAATAAGAAAGGCCTACGAGGAGATTGCAGTCCACGCTGGGCGGGTACTGTGAATGGCTGTGCTCAGCTGGGAGGTGAGTTGAAATGAAACCCCAAAGGCTTCAGGCTTCCAAATCCTATTCTCATAAGGCTAGATTTGCTCGGAGGGGCACTATTTGCCTAATTTCCTGGCTTCCGTCTTTTGGCCACTTTCATGTAGCCACACAGAAGGAACATCGTTGTCTAATGCATACCCAGTCACTGTATTTAGGAACCACAACTCTAATATCAGACAGGGAACATCAGGGCCTGGACTGGAGTTTGGTGAACAAACTTTCAGAGGGCTTGCATCTCTACGCAAGTGTTCACAGCCTCAAGCAGCAGATGGGCTACAGGGCTAAGAAGCAAAAGAAGATGGAGAAAGGGGGAGGGTACTGCCATTTATTGAACACTCCTGGTCTTGGATTTTGTAATCAGTCACCTTATATATAATACCTCATTCAATCCTCATGAAGATTAAAATGACAACAAAAAAAGTGGGGTAGTGTTTTCTCTCCCGGTATGAGAGATGAGCACATTAAGACTTTGTGTTTAGCTGGACGTGGTGGTGCATGGCTGTCATCCTAGTACTTGGGAGGCTGTGTCAGGGAGATCGCAGGTTCAAGGCCAGCTTCAGCCATGTAGTGAAATCCTGTTTCAAAAAAAGGGGCGATAGAATGCCCCTGGATTCAATCCCCAGTACCAAAAAAAGGACTCTGTATTTAAGGTCACATAGTGCTATAATTTGGATCATAAGTACCCCCCCAAGATCCATGTGCTAACGTCTTGCTCCTCAGGGTGGTGCTATTGGGAGGTGGTGCAGCCTTTAGGGGGTGGAGTCTAATGGGAGGCCTTTAGATCATTGGGGCATGCTGTTGAAGGGATTATGGGACACCAGTCCCTTCTTTCTCTCTTTTGCTTCCTGGACATGGGGTGAGCATGTTTCCTTGGCCACACGCTCCCACCATGATGTTCCACAGGCCCAAAATCAATGGGGCCAACTGATCATGGACTGGAACCTCCAAAAGCATAAGCCAAAAATAACCCTTTTATCTTCATAAGCTGATTATCTCGGGTATCTGTTATAGTGACAGAAAGCTGACTAATATACCTAGCAAAAGTACTAGGTCTACTTTCATTGAAAATGTTAGAAACCCTACACAGACAACTAAACGGGGGGACATGGGTTAGAGAGGGATTGTTTGCCTTACCTGGAGGTGACTTCAAGGATCCAAGGAGAAGGTACAGAAACTATCCAGCCTTCAATCAGGCAGTATGGCAACCTCAACTGAAAGATGGATTCCTTCTCCCAAATTGCATAAATCAACACCAGGGAACGATTATGGTAGGTTACACTGGAATCCAATTCTCACCTCTTGGGCCAAAAATATATTTGCCAACAAGAGAGTGTTATTATCTACTTGGACATGTCTACATCATGGATTAAACCAGAAGAAGGAAAAGGGAACAGCGAGACAGCAAATCACCCTCTCCCACCTCCGGATTAAACCAAACAATAACAAATATCAGTCCTTAGCACTCAACAGCACAGTAAGGATTCAGTTCCAAGTCGGTCCTTAATTCTTTCTGCCAAAGGATTCCAGAGGCTCCTGATCCTGTTCACTAGGAAGTAGTGCTGGCATCCCCATTAAAAGTGGAAGTCCAGTGGGTCCCAAGTATTGTTTCCTACTATACTTAGTTACATCAGAAACCCAGACCCCTTTAATTAGCATATTCATAGGGATGCCAAGAATGTGTACCAGTAAGGATTTTCCAGGTGAATTTGATTAGCAATAGTTCCCAATCCCGGCTGCTCCATGCCTGAGGCTCAGGGAGCTGCAGTGTCTACACCTGTGTGTGACAGGATCCCAGTGGTGAAGAAAGAGAAACGTTATTTGTCCTTTGCAAGCCATCGGATATTTCCCAGAGCTTTTGCAAAGTACATATTCCGCTCTTTCACTGTGCAGAGATCTCAGAAGTTGGCCTTGAGTTCATTTGTGGAAAGAAGTAGTCTAGTTTTAATACTACATCTTCAGCCTCTGGCAAACAAGCTACTTCTAATGACAGGGGTTGGGAAAGGGCTAAGAAAAGAGTCCCATCCACAGCAGAGAGCTGAGATGGGAGAGGAACCCTTACTGTGTGGATAACTCAGAGGAGCGCAGGTTTGAAAAGGAAGAAAACCAAGGTCAGCATCATAAGAAAGTGGAAAACTGAACAGAATTCGAGGGAGAAAAGGAGAGAATTCCTAAATGCTATTTGATGACTAGTTATGAAATTTGTTGTTAAACTAAGAGTTCTGCCCCCTATCCTGTTACTAATAAATAAATTGGAAAAAGGGTTATTGCCTCGTGTCACTTGTGTGAATTTTATTTTTTTATTATTTTGTGTGATAATGGAAACTCCCTATCTTTGTGGACGATTATCTCTAAGGAAGACAGAGTCAGGACTTACCTCTCTGTGATCCTCACCTCCTCTCTCTTCCCCTCCCCACTGCTTCTGGGGAGGGGAAGAGAGGTGTTAACTGCACCTCGTTTCTGAGACGCTGGCCACGGAGTAGCCCTACCCCCTCTGGTCTTCAAGGAGGTAAATCCTTTTCCATCTCTTTGTGTTTCTTTTTGGCTACTGTGTTGAAATAAGTCCTTGCTTATGTTCCGTTTTTATTTTACCGTCTTGTAAGTTTAGCTGCATGACTTTGGGATCATTCTAGATGTGAAAATACTTTCTATAGGAAACTGCTAGACATCTGTCCAATAAAACCCGACAAACTATTGGATGCAGCTTTGAAAAACTGGAGGATGGGCAGTGTCCTTCCACTCTGCTTGGAAGGGAGAAGAGAAAATAAGGAGTTGGGTATAGCATAGACAGTCAAACGTGGTGAGAGAGGTGGTAAATGTTTCAGACTTTCTGGTGGAAGGGACACTTGCATCTTTGTGGATCAGGGACAAAGGGAAAAGTGAATAAAAGGATTTTACCATTTATGTCTTGACATGGTCAGGAGAAGGTATATTACTTGAGATATATTGCTTTGTTTAAAAAAAAAGTTAAGGCTGGGCGTGGTGGCACACGCTTGTAATCCCATTACTTTGGGAGGCAGAGACCAGAGGATCCGGGTTCGCGGCCAGCCTCAGCTCTCTCTCTCTCTTCCTGTCTCTCTCTCTCTCTCTCTCTACTTAGTGAGGCCCTCCGCAACTTCGTGAGACCCGGTTTCAAAATAAAGTATAAAAAATAGGGTTGGGGGTGTAGCGCGGATGTAGAACGCCCCTGGGTTCAATCCCCAGTACCGCAAAAAAAAAAAAAGTTAAATCTATGTCACTAGAAAAATACAGGAAAAAACAATGCCTACAACTATACCATTGATTTTAAAACAGGGAAAAGGGAGAAAGTTTTTAGTAGTAAAGGATGCAAATATATGATTTTTCTCGATCTCAAATTTTCTTTCCCTCCCTCCCTCCCTTGCTTTGTTAATGTTTTTAGTTTAGTTTTGTTGTTGTTGTGGTGGTGGTGGTAGGGGTACTAGGGATTGAACCCAGGGTCATTCAACCTCCAAGCTATACCCCAGCCCTATTTTATTTTTAAATTGGAAACAGGGTCTCACTAAGTTGCTGAGGGTCTTGCTAAGTTGTCGAGGTTGGCCTCAAACCTGCTATCCTCCTGTCTCAGCCTCTCAAGTATTGGGATTACAGATGTGTACAACTGCCCCTGTTCCTTCGTTTATGAATGCCTACTGTATACCACGTTCTGGGCTAGGTCTGAAAGTCTACAACACATTAGTGACCTCCCTTCCCCAGGGCTTTACTATAAGTTTTAGGTAGTCATTGTAATGTCTTAATTTTATAGTTTTAAACTCAGCTAAGACTTCTATTTCCCAGTAATTTAGGAGTGCTACTTTGTAATTCACAACTTCAATGCTGGACCATGCGCTCATGACTCTCTGTCACCATCTAGAGACCATTTGTACATATTGCAGGGCCAGTGCCTGGAACATCAAATGTATAAAACCATTCATAGGTATTGGCTTTGCAACTGTTTGTGTATCAGTGGGATGAGGGGAGAGATTGGACCTTGTCATCTGCAAATGAATAGAATTGCAAGTTCGATACTTAAGTCTGTTACTGTATAAGGAACAAGTCTTGGTTTCTATACCAGCCTCTGGAGGATGAGCAGCTACTGGAACCAAAGATGTACTGGGATGCAGGAGAGGGGCTGGATACTCAGTGGGAGATGAATCACTTACATTAGGTCCACGAGGAGGCCTCCAGTCCCTCAAATGATGGGCACACAAAAAATACATGTGTCCAGTTGAATGACAATGAGTCTCCATGATGATGAAGAAAAATGTCACCAAGTTGCATTGGGCTCTGCCCTATTCATCCAGGTTCTCCCCTTGGTAATGCTCCACCCTAGGGGACATGGAAATCTCACCACACTTGGCGACCATGGGGGAGTGCTACTGGTATCTAGTGTGTAGAAGCCAGAGGTGCTGCTCAACACCTAATGCTTATAATGCAAAGGGCAGTGCCCATCGCCAACAATTATCCAGCCCCAAGTGTCAAAGGTGTCGAGGCTGAGAAACTCCACGGTCTAGCACAGACTAAAGGGAAGAGTTGTTCTGTGGGACTCTAGCTTTGACCTTGGAGAAGAACCCGTATCACTGGCCACGGAAGAAGACCCAGGGATATGGATGATTTCTTGCCAATGTGCTTCATTGAAGAGACACAAATCAGGGCTGTGGTTATCTCCAGCGAGTGTGGACAAACCACCCCTCTGGTTTCCTTCAGCGTTGACTTGATGGTGTGGCTTGCAGCGCTGTTGACCCCGTTGTGTCCTTTTCTGCTGTCTGTTGCTTGGTGACATGACTTGGAGCTCTGGTTTGACTGCCTGACCTTGCTGTCCAGTTTCCTTTAGCATCAGCTTCTTCACTGAAATCACTTCAAGCACTAAAGCCACCTGTGTCCAGATCCCTGCAGGTGCTTGCTACAGATGACTGTGAACCCCCACACCAGCTACAGATTCAGAATTTCAATGGATCGTGGCCCAGGAGTCTGCATTTCAAGCCAGAATCACAGGTGTGTGTGTGTGTGTGTGTGTGTCTGTGTTACTAGGGATTAAACCCAGGGACATTCTACCTCTGATCTACACCCGCAGCCCTTTTTATTTTATTTTATTTTTATTTTGAAACAGGGTCTCTCTAAGTTGCTGAGGGTTTCACTAAGTTACTGAAGTCTGGCCTCGAACCTGCGATCCTCCTATCTCAGCCTCCCAAGTACTGGGTATATAGGCGTGCACCACTGTGACGAGTTCTATTGTCTTCTTTTACAGTATTTATGTTCATTTTGGTTCTATTACTGTTGCTGAGTTATCCAGTGAGGGTCTTTCCCCCCTGGCCTGTGAAAATACATTTCGTTTCTCACTGCAAACAGGAGAAATCAAAGGATCAGATAAATGTATTGAGTCAAGGGACATACACTCAGCAAATTGGAGCATGGCATGGTCACAGCGAGCTCTGTTTGTTATGTGGCTGATTTCTGTAGATTTGGGTGTCTGAGGCAAGATTGAGCCCTCCGGAGTTGGAACCCTGTGGCCACTTGGAGAAGAGAGAAAGAGCCCAGAGAAGGAGGTCACCGCTGGCCAAGAGTGTTCCCAGGCTGCGGACAGTGAGCCGCTCATTGTTTGGGTCTCCCGGCTGCCCTAGATTTTCCAGTTAACCCGCTGACTCTGGCTAGCCGGGTTAGCCTGAGCCTCGGTTTCCCTATATTCGCCCAGAAGTTCATGATGCCTATCTTGTAAGGATAGGGCCTGTGGCAAGTGAGATAAGGCAGAGGATAGATAGCTCCTGGCCCTTGGAAGAGGGGGGTGTGGAGCACCCCACATCTCTAGACTCTGGCTAGAATCTTGCACAGGCAGCCCCAGAAGTCGCGCCTCTTACCTGAGCCTCCCCCTTCCCGGCTATCTGTCGGTGCGCTTAAATTACATTTCCCCGCGCCTGACCCCGGCGCCCCCTCCCTGTCCCGGCGGCCGGCCCTCCTCCCTCCTCCCTCCTCCCTCCCCGCCTCCCCGCTCCTCCCTCCCTCGGAGCCCGAGCCGGGGATCCCACGCCCTTGCCGCAGCCCGGGGGCTCGGACGAGCCCGGGAGCCGCGGGTCGCCAATCACGGCGCGGTGGAGAGGCGGGCGCTCGGCTCGGCGGGCGCTGGGGGAGCAGCTGGCGCGGCGGCCCCGGGAGCCTCAGACGCGCGGGCGGGCGGCGCAGAGTGTCCACACCGCGCGCGCTGCAGCCCGGCCGGCCGGGGAGCCCCGCGCCCGCAGGAGGGAGGTCCCGGCGCGCCGCCCCGCGCCCCGCCAGGTGATCGGCGGCGGCGGCCCTCACCTGGCGCCGCACCTGGGGCTCGGGGCCGCGGGGAGAATGCGCGCCGCCCGTGCGCTGCGCCCGCCACGTCCCCGCAGCCGCAGCGCCCGCACCTGACCATGGAGTGCGCCCTCCTGCTCGCGTGCGCCCTCCCGGCCGCCGCGGGGTCGGGGCCGCCGTGGGGCCCCGCGGGCCTGGGGCGTCTGGCCAAGGCAGGTGCCACCGAGGGGGGCGCGGCGACGGTGGCTCCTGGGGGCGCCGGCCGGGCCGCGCCCCTCACGCGCCGTGTCACCCACCGTTTTTCTCTTGCAGGCGCTCCAGCTCTGCTGTCTCTGCTGTGCCTGGGTCGCCGCGTCCTTAGCCAGTGAGCGCAGTGGCGGCGGCGGCGGATTCAATGATGGTTCGTATTCGCCCCCCTCTTCGCCCTCTCCCCAAAGAAGGACTTTTCCAGAAACCTTTGTCCCTTTCTCCCCCACCCCTGCCCCCAGAGCACAAAGGTGGACAAGCGCAAGCCCTCACCTGGCAGGTGGCTGCTGTCTGGGAGATGAGTTCTCCGTGGAGATGGGGGGATGTGGCAGGGGCCGGGAACTTATCAGGACAGCAGCAGCAAGCTGCAAGGCTCATACATGAGAAAATACGTTCCCTCCTTCACAGATGGCTTGTTAAGAAAAAATCAGGGTGACCGCGATGGAAAATCAGAAACGAAGTGGAGACAGGTTAGGAATTAATGACCAAAAAGGCTCCTTGCTGTTTCCTTCCTCTTCTGGGAAAGCCCTCAGAAAAGAATTCTGGGCGGGGTATGAAGGAATGTGCGCCCCTTCCCTCCCTCCATCTTTCTTCTCCTCTTCTTTCCTTTCCTTTTCTTTTCTCTTTTCTTCTTTTTCCGTTCTTCTCCTCTTCGCTGCCCTGATATCATAGATGCCCAAAGACTGACTCTGAGTGGGAAGTGGTAGTTTGAGGTCTTTATCCGAATTCTTTATCTGTGTCTTCTGAGGTTCCCCAGCCACAGGCCTGCAGAACACCCTTCACGCTTGTCATCTATCAGCTTCCCAGTGGTGCCAAGAAAGGATGCCCTTGTTTCCCACCAGCCTCCAGGAACAACTGATTCCCCACCCCAGCTATCTAGCCACACTTGCTGTCTAACCAGTATTCCCTGGGATTCTATAGTTTTCATCTTTGCAGGATCAACTCCCTTTGCCAGGTGCAAGGGGTCATGTTGGGACTGGTGGGCGGGGGAGTCATGGAGAAGGGCTTCCAGATGGGCGGGAGGACAAGAGAGACCCAGAAATTAGCTCTTGAGAAAACTTACTTTCTGTCCAATCAGAGGCTGCTGTTTCTAAAACCATCCGCATCAAATGCCTTGGCGGTCCCTTATGTCCCAGTCACCCCCTGTAAGGACCTAATCTTTAGTCAGCACCTCAACTGATGGATCAACTCACTCTTTACAGGGGGCTCTGACCACCCCACTTTCCATCAAGGGCTGGATTCCATCAACAACCTGTTTATTTTCCCCTTGGAAATAAACCAGTAGCAGGTGCCTGGCGTAGGGGAGGCACTGGCTGGATAAGGCTCCTGCCTGGCTTTCCAACTAACAGAAGGCAGAGTTTGGGATGATTTTGAACAGGAGGTAAGAAGCAACGTGCTAGCTCTCATCTGGACCTTCTGTCAGAGATGGCTTAGGTAGTCAGGTAGGTTTTTCTTCAGTAAAGGGAGGAGGTGGGTTTTCTCTAAGAAAAGCCTGCATTTGATCAAAAAGTCATATATCTATAAAGCAACCTATAAGATATTTTTAAGGGAAATATATGTGCTGTTCAGGGTTTTAAGGTTAAGAGAAGGAAAAAACTGTTTTTTTTTTCCTTTCAATTTCTGAAAAATGGGTCAATTACGTAGCATTTCTAGTTAAAGGAAAGAAGCAAGCGGGGGGAATGGAGAAGGCAGAAATAAAGAATAAGAACAAGAATTGCCCAAGCAATAAAAGCCACAGATGGTGCAGAAGAAAATAGCTGAAAGTTATTGTCATATTGGCTTTGTTTTGTTTTTGCAAATGTGTGCCTAATTAGAAATATCACTCATTGGTCCCTACTAGCTGTAGGGCTTCTGTATCCCTTAGCTTTTAAAAATTTTCATTTTAGTTTTGGTGGTGGTTGTTGATTGCTTTGGGGAAAGGGACATTCCTCTTTCTCCCTCCCCTCACCCCCTCCAGTAACCAAAGACCCAGGTGACATAAACACGCGTCTTAGTTGTTCAGAGTCTCTCTAAACCCTTTCCAAATTGGTTTCCTGTTCTGTGCCTTGAAAGTGGAAATGCATAGCGTTTCAAAAACTCAGAAGGCATATTCCAGGTCATCTCGTGGGATGATGGTTTTTCAGTTCCAATGTTTCGAGCAAGAAAACAGTGGGCTGGCTTTGCCTTCTCGAATGGCAAATTTTTTCTTAGCTCCTAGAACACGCAGCAATTAGTGCTGCTCTGGGGAGCGGTGGGGTAGGTATTTTTCAACATGCCTTGCCAGGTGTCCCCGGGTCTGTCCCGCCCCCTCCAACGTGTCTGAGCAGTTTCCAACATCAGACTGGATAGGATGGGTCTTCAATTGGGTGGCATTTGGGGGCATCCATTATAGCTTAGTCTTTCGATGAAATGGGATGGTCACTGGTGAAAGTTCATAGTAAAATGCACAGAGCGAGTCAGGTGCTGCAGTTTTATCATCACGTGCAAATAATATTGTGAACAGGAAACTGCTCCTGCCAGTTAATGACCTGAGAGATCACCCCAAGTTATCTACCCCTGGCAGATAAAACTCTGCCAAAAAATAGGCTTCTAGTTCAGTTTGAACACAAAGCTATTCATATCCTCGAAGAAAAATTCCCATTTATTTGATTTTGTGGTTTTCTATTAATCTTGTCTAAAAAAAAAACCTTACATAGAGATGTCTATATAGCTAATCTATCAAGCGTCTATCTATCCCCTCCATCCCATGAGAGTTAGGACCTTTCCCACAAACACCCTTGAGACGTATCACAATTGCACTTGGCTCTTAGTTTCTGTAGGAATTACTGGGGCAGACCTAATTGAGGGACCACAGGACCCTCCTCTTCATGAGCTGCTCCGAATGCTATTTGCTCCGGGTGCCTGGGTGCAGGAACAAAGCTATCCCTGAGCTGTTCCCCTGCTGGAAGGCAACCGTGTGGCAATGTGGGCTCCGGGTACTGACAGCTCAACTTTTCCCACTGCAGATTACGTCTTTGTCACGCCAGTAGAAGTGGACTCGAGCGGGTCGTATATTTCACACGACATTTTGCACAACCCCGGCAGGAGAAGGCGATCGGCGGCGCTGAGTGCCAGGAGCTCCCTGCACTACCGATTTTCAGCATTTGGACAGGAACTCCACTTAGAACTTCAGCCCTCAGCGATCTTGAGCAATCACTTTATCGTCCAGGTACTTGGAAAAGACGGTACTTCAGAGACTCGGGAACCCACCGTGCAGCCATGTTTCTATCAGGGATTTATCAGAAATGACAGCTCCTCCTCTGTCGCTGTGTCTACGTGTGCCGGCTTGGTAAGTTCACCCCCGTCCAGTCCAGCTCCCTCTTTCCGTGTTCTGTGTCACTCGAACGAACAGATGTCTGCAATATTAAGTGCGCTTCTAGCCAACTCCACACATTCGCACTGTCAGCTTTGATACTTCTAATAGTCTCAATTGAATTAATCTAATCTGCGCTCAGAAAAGAAAGAAAATATAATAGAACTTTAATGACCATTTAGAACATTCTTTTGATGTTTAATGGTCTGGGCCTTTTCATTCTCCGTGTTTGAGACGATCCCCAAGGACATTAATTTGATGGATGCCATTCGCTTTGTTCAAGTCTTGGGAGACCAGGCATTCTATAAATCTAACAAGCTGCATGCGTCCGCATTGGCTTTGAAATGGGGAAAACTGTATTTCAAGGCAAAATTGCATTCCACAGCGCTGGTGAGCCTAGCCTTCAACTTTGCCGAAGGGAGGCCTTTTGTTTTCTTTTAGCTAATCTGCTGGTGTTGTCCGGCTCATATAAGGCATCCTGTAGAACATGGCATGGCACATCCCTGGGCTGGCAGGATGAAGGGTGACATCCAGGAGCCAGGATGCTTAAAAGCATTTGAGACAAAGGTTATTTCCTCTCTGTGTAATCCTCATCTGTTGACCTCCAGGCCAGGGACATCGGCATAATTGACACTTCTCTCAGGACTCAGTCAATATACGAAGCCTTTGGTCTTGCATTCAGGGCTTTGATTTTGTGTTGCAAGTTGAAAGATCTCTTGGAGCCAGGCATGGTGGCGCATGCTTGTAATCCCAGTACTTGGGAGGCTGAGACCGGAGGATCTGGGTTCACAGCCAGCCTCAGTTACTTAGTGAGGCCCTCTGTAACGTAGTAAGACCCTGTTTCAAAATAAAGAATAAAAAAATAAAGCTGGGGTGTAGCTCAGAGGTAGAATGCCCCTGGGTCCCATCCCCACTACCGCAAAAAAAAAAAGAATAAAATAATAGGGCTGGAGGTGTAGCTGGGAGGTAGAATGCCCCTGCAATCCCCAGTACTGGGGAAAAAAAAGATATCTTGGATTGACAGAGTTTGTGTGACACACGGGATGATCATGCTCTGGTGTGGACAGGAGGAAGAGACCGTGAGCAAGCCCCACTGAGGATATAGTTGGCAGTGCTTACGGTGCATCGTGGCTAAGCGGGAAGAGTGGCGTAGAGGCCCGAGAGTGACTCTCCTATCCTTCACTAGTTGAAACTCCCAATCTTGTCACACCATGGTGTGGCCTGAAATTCAGCTAAACCCTTTCAGCAGAACCACAGTGGCAGTATTCTTTGGTCTATTGAAAGTGTAAAGTAAAGATTTAAGGATTCCCCACTGAGCTGTATCTACTTAAGTGATGGGTATGGCTCACTGGTGCTGTATCTACTTAAGTGATGGGTATGGCTCACCTGTGTATTACGGGATGGCTACACACATGTGCGCACACACATGAATGGATATATCTTGGGTTTGGGGCACATCTCCTGCTGCTTTTTGGCATTCTCTCTCATTTTCCTCTCTCCATCTATTCCAGTATCCTATCCAAGTCTTCAGGGGCTTGGGCTTTTCCCCACAGTACCTGAAGCTCTCCCATTCCTTAGACGCATGATAAAGAGCTGTCTGCCCAGGTTCAAATCCTCACACCTGCACTTACTCCTAGGACCTCAGACAAGTTACCCAAACTCTAGGCACCTTAGTTTCTTCATCTCTAAAATGGGAACAACAAGAGCAATTACATCTCAGGGCTGTGAGAGTAAGTGACTTACAGTGGGAAATACTACCACCATTCCTGTGTCTCTAGCTGTGTTAGTTCCCACAAGTCTTAACTTCTCCATGTTATGCTCTCCCCGGATTCTACTCCCTGTGAGTGATAGGGAATCCAATCAGTTGTCTCATTCCCTATTTTGTCCTGTCGTCCCAGATGTGGAACACTTATAAAAGAAAACTTAAATCGAGCAACAAATATACTATTGTAACTTTGAAATAATCATTAGCCGGATATGGTGGTGCATGCCTGTAACCTCAGTACTTGGGAGGCTGAGACAGGAGGATGGCAAGTTCAAGGCCCTCAGCAACTTAACGAGACCCTGTTCCAAAATTTAAAAAAACTAGGGCTGGGGGTGTAGCTCAGAGGTAGGGCACCTCGGGTTCAACCCCTAGTGCCACAAAAATAATAATTATTATTATTGTGTTTAGAGGTCTATTCTTTTGACAAAATAGGTGAATGATGAAAGGATTTGAAATATATATATATATATATATATATATATATATATATAGGATGCAAAGACTCTAGATTATGTTTTCTAACCTATTTTAACATACTGGTGTCTGTTTCATTGCAGTGTTCACAAAACTGACAACTTTTGACTTAATGGGTTAACAGATGTCAGGGTATTTCTTTTAAGGAAGAGCTTCACTTTTGAACAGCAAGTGAATTATCACTTAACACAGAAGAATGAGGTGGGATAAAAAGTTCCATGTTTCACGGGTGTGAGAGAAGTAATTGACAAGCAGATTTCCCCATGTCAAAGGCTGATAAAAAACCAGAGTGTGAGGCTCAGCTTCTCCCTCCCTCCCTCCCTCCCTCCTTCCATCTCCTCCTCCTCCTGCTCTCCGCCTCCTCCTCCTCCTCTTCATCCTCTTTTTTCTTCTTCTTCACTGGGGATCGAACCCAGGGGCATTCTACCTCTGAGCAATACCCCCAGTCCTATTTTATTTTATTTTATTATTTATTTATTTATTTGTTTGGGGTTTTTTTTTTGCGGTACTGGGGATTGAACCCAGGGGCATCCTACCTCTGAGCTACACCCCCAGGCCTTTTTACTTTTTATGTCGAAACAGGGTCTTGCTAAGTTGCTGAGGCTTTCCTCGAACCTGCGATCCTCCTGGCTCAGCCTCCCAAGTACTGGGATTACAGGCGGGTGCCACCATGCCTGGCTCCTACTTTTCAACATGCCAGGTGCATAGATTTAGTTGATTAACTTTGTTTCTCTAGGCTTTAGTTTATTCTTGTGAACCATGTGAGATGACTTCTAAGGTCGTCACCATTTCTGGGAATCTGACTCTGGTTACTAAGTTGTTGACACTGACAGGGCCCACTTGGTAAGCACAGGGGAGAATCAAGAGAATTTCCACCATTCTACTACCCCTTCATGCCCCACCAAACAACTACAAAGCACATACACCCATACTCAGGCAAACAATAAGAAACAAAAAGAGAAAGAGGACAGAACCACAGCTAACAAGCTGCAACACTGTTCCATCTTACTTTTTGTAACCCTGTGTCGAAGTATAACATGCATACAGAAATGTGCACAATGCACATACAGAAAAAATGCAAAAATAAAAAAATCAAAAGCTTAATTAATTTTTGCAATGTTCACCCCCATTTAACCATAACCAGATCAGACAGGACATTATTAGGCCCTCAGAAGATTCCCCTTGCCCCCTCCCCTACTCTACCCACCAGACATAACCCCTGTCCTGATTCGTAAAATAATAATTGTGGCTATTTCAAGATCTACATAAGGAGAATCATAAGGTATTTTTTGGTCTGAAGATCTCACACTGTTTCTATCTAATTGTTGATTTACTACCAACTAATGTCCAGTTTGGAGCTGTTGTGAAGAATACTGCTGACCATTTTTTAATATGCCTTTGGGTGAACTTAGGGACACATCACATTCTGCTGGGTATCTAACTAAGAATGGAGTTGCTGGGTCATAGCGTATGCTTATGTCTAGCTTTAGGAGGTATTGCTAATTAGCTGTTCAAAGTGGTCGTGCTAATTTATACTTCCATCACCAGTGTATGAGAGTTCCAGTTGCTCTAAATTCCCACTCACACTTGATATTGTTGATGTTGTCTTCTTAGCCATTCAATGGGTATGAAGTGATACCATGTTATGGTTTTAGTTCGCATTGTACTGATGGTTAAAGGAGTAGCCTCTCTTAGGCTTATTGACCATTTATATGCCCTTTTTTGTGATCTGTCTATATTATACATGGACAAGAAATAGTATAGATGTTATAGGTATTTTCAGCCCAAATTGTGATGTTTATTCTTTTTTTTTTTTTTTTTTTTTTTGCAGTACTGGGGATTGAACCCAGGGGCGTTCTACCTCTGAGCTACACCCCCGGCCCTATTTTTTGTTCTTTATTTTGAAATTGGGTCTCACTAAGTTGCAGAGGCCTCACTATGTAGCTGAGGCTGGCCACGAACCCGGATCCTCCGGTCTCAGCCTCCCAAGTACTGGGATTACAAGCGTGAGCCACCATGCCCAGCTGTGTTTATTCTTTTCTCTGTGAATAGAAACAAAATTTTTGAGCAAAAGCACTATTGCCAACTTGTATCCATCAGCATGCTTGAAGCTATAATCTAAAAGATTGACCATGTACCTTAGATAAAGAAGATTTATTTTCTTATGGTTTTGGGTTCAGTCCATGTGAGGCCAGGGACTGCGGATCTCAGGGCATGGCGGCAGGAAGCAGAGAGAGAAAACACATTTGGGCTGTGTTCACCTCACAGAGGCCAAAAGCAAGTGAGTGAGCCCGGGGAGCAAGAACCATGTATATAATCTCCAAGGCCGCAACCCCAGGGCCCACCTCCTCCAGCCACACCCTACCAGCCTACCCAGTACCACCCAGGTAAATCCATTACAATGGATTTATCCACGTCTGGGATTACAATCCTCATGACTCAATTATATCAACCCTGAATATTAATGAATGAGATCTTTAGGAGACATTTTATACCTAACTATAATAACACACCTTAACATCTTTGGTATTATGGCTATGAATCTCTAAAAATGCATTCATCAGCTTTCAAAAATCAATCAGAAATAGTCCTGTTAATGATCTGGGCGTGGTGGCGCACGCTTGTAATCCCAGTACTTTGGGAGGCGGAGACCGGAGGATCCGGGTTCGCGGCCAGCCTCAGCTGTCTCGCTCTCTCTCTCCCTGTCTCTCTCCCTCCCTCTCTCTCTCTCTCTCTCTCTCTCTCTCTCTCTCGCCTTAGTGAGGCCCTCCGCAACTTCTTGAGACCCGGTTTCAAAATAAAGTATAAAAAATAGGGCCGAGGGCATAGTGCGGAGGTAGAACACCCCTGCGTTCAATCCCCGGCACCGCAAAAAAAAAAAAAAGAAGAAATAGTCCTGTTAGATCACTGTAGGTACCACCTTGAGGGAACATTGCACTAGGAACATTGTGGAAAGGGAATAGAGGAGAAATAGCCAAGTCAGGAGGAAGAACTTCTTCATTCTTCGAGGTACACACAGCTTCTTTGGTCAAGGAGGGACTTCATAACTCTTCTACAGTTAATTTGCAAATACAGTGATGGATTCAGAATAGTGTGGAAGACTCCAGAATTCAGGAGAGGGGCAGGTCTCAGATAGGCTTGTGGGAGAGACTCAACAAAATTCACCTGCCAGGAGAGACGGGCAGCCCCTCATCCATCTGTTAATACAGGCTGACATGAGATGAATGGGACTGTGAGATAGAGCTTCTACACTGCTTTGCTGGTGTTTCTTTAACAAGGGGGCTGGACCACTGGCATCAGAGTCCCTTGAGCTGTGATAGCAATCTCCTCGTGTACATGCAGCAAGTATGAGGAAAGCTATAAATCACCTCTAAATGACTTGGCACAGTACCAGTAGGAAAGCTAACCACTCTGTTGACTGTTCGGGAAACCCCAGAAGCAAATGAGGAAAGGAGGAGAGATTATGGTAGTGAAATGCATATACGCAGATATTTGGGCAGGCAGGCAGGCATGCATACTCCAGCTGGAATTTTTCTAGCAGGGAATTCACCTTAATAATTCAAAATTAACCTATGCTTAAAATACTTGTAGTTGTACCCCCAAACCCCCACCCCACCCTGACAGGCCTCGTTGTATGCAGGAGTTAAATGGGTTATTATTTCAAATACTTCAGAAAACAGAAGTTGCAAACTCCCCCCTGAGTGAATCCTGCCTACAATTATGTTTGGGGTGATTCTTGTTCAAATTTTGAGTACCTTTTCCACATCCTCCATCCATGCCCACTATACCTGGTGATCTTAAACTCTATGAAGGTATTTGGGTTTGCAGCCTTTGTGCCAGCATCTCAGGGCTAGAGATTAACTTAATCTAATCACTGCCTGCTGGATATGTCCTTTCTGCTCTATCCCACCCCCTCCTGACCACCACAATGATGAGATCCTTAGATCTGGCAAGCCCATGCCATTAGAGAGAGATTTCGCCTTGTTGTTGAACTACAACCAAGTTGTTAGGATTTTCACCTGTGCACTTTAATTTTTGTTTTCTTACAGAGCAGATCTATATCTTTCTTCCTGTGTACTAGGAGACCGAAGAGATGTTTCTGTTCTACCTAAGGTGGCACACTCCTGTAATCCCAGTAATTAGGGGGCTGAGACAGGAGGATTGCGAGTGTGAAGCCAGCCTCAGCATGTTAGCAAGGCCCTTGGCAACTCAGCGAGATCCTGTTTCAAAATAAATTATAACATGGGGCTGGGGGGTGTGGCGCACAGGTAGAAAAGCACTGGGTTCAATCCTCAGTACCAAAAAGAAGGAGGAGGAGAAGAAGGGAAAACTCTACCTAGGAGATCCTTTTTGTTAGGACAGTGATTTTTAGCATATGGTCAACTCCATCTGCCTCCCTTGAGGTACTGGAAGTGTAGGCGTCTTTACCTACAACCCAAGTTCAGGAGGGTAGAGCCCAGAAATGCTCATTTAGAATTCTCCAAATGGTTGTGACGCATGCTAACATTTGAGAGCTGCTTAATAGAAATGCTTGCATTCTTGGAACTTACTGGAAAGATGTATTGAATGGGTCCCTTCCATGTCAGGTGCCGTTCAGAGCACAGTGGATAAAGCTACGGATGAGATGCATGCTGGTGCCCGTCACAGAGCTTATCATTTGGGGGAGAAGATGCAGTGGGGCTTTTAGACCTGGAAATTGCTATTCTATTGTTAACCGAGCTGTGGCTCCATAAAACTCAAAAACAAAGAGCCTCCAGGGTATGGTCTTAGGAAAGGTTGAGCTGGTCAAGTTAGTCCCCCAATGCCACCTCTCAGAGTGTTACAGTGTGCATTAGCGTATTAATAAGTTGGGTAAGTCCTGTGTTACTGGCATTCCTTAAACTCCGTTTAAACCTGGACTCTCCCCAGCATGTCTGGTCATGGAATTTTCTCCAAGTGGCATCTCTTCATTGCTTGGTGGTCACAAGGAAAGCATCGAAGTCTTCCAAGGAGACTCTCTAGTATTATGTATTGCTTTCTAACTGCTAAGAGGTGCTTCAGGGGTAAAAGTGTCACAGTCATATAAGTTAGGGAAACTTTAGGCTTAAAGAAAGTAAAATGTCTACTGTGACACATTTCATGCCTTTGAAAATGCTAATGTGCATTGTGAAGCTCCTAAAGATGGGACTGATACTGATTTGACCACCCCCCTCTCTTTTTAAATCATACTTCTATCAGTATCTTATACCAGGGTTCTATGTTTCACCATAAAATAGCAATTCCTAGGCCTAAGGTTATCTGCCCCTTATTGGTACCTGACATGTCTGATGACCAGGTAGGCTCTAGTGGGGAGAAATGTAACAGTTGCTTAAGAAACTCCAAACCAAGCTCTGTGATTCACATGCAAATCAAGGGAAAAGACGTGCACAAACTCACTTCTTTTGAGTTTCTGCCCAGCTCTGTGGTGCACGGGTGTGCTTGCATGTGTGTGTGATGCTGGGGATTGAACCCAAGGGCATTCTACCTCTGAGCTCTACCCCCAGCCCTATTTTATTTTCTTATTTGGAAACAGGGCAGGATCTCACTCAGTTACTGAGGGCCTTGCTGAGTTGTTGAGGCCAGCCTCGAACCTGCGATCCTCCTATCTCCGTCTCCCAAGTACTGGGATCTCAGGTGTGTGCCACCATGCCTGGCCTGTAAGCTCAGCGAAGGCCCGCTAGCAACAGTGCTGTACCACTGCGCTCTTCCCATTGGACCACCTGCCCGGTGTGTGTCACGCAGCCTCAGCACCACCTTGGGGGCTCCCAGTGGAATCTGTCCCCTGATCCAGACAGCCTGGCGCATCCCTTCCAGCTCCACTCTCTGATTCCCAATGCACCATCCGGTTGTGTTACTTGGTTTCCCTTCCTTTCTCTTGGCTTTGTCCCCAACAATTACACCGTAAGCGGCATTTCTCCTCCATGGATGGCTGCCCTAATGTCTCCATTGTTTCTTTTTTTAGTGGTGGCCTTTCCAGGCTACAACCACAGTGACTGATTTTGGGGGTCCCTGCAAGGAGCTTTGGGAGCAATTGGATTTCAATAGGCAGTAGGGATGCTTTGATCTCTCCTTTTCAAAAGTATTTTATGACTCAGAACGTTCAGTCATTGAGTGGTCTGGTCCCTGCCTGCCAGGCAGTCTTTAGAAAGCTTGCTTTCCATTCATAAAAGGGCTGAAGTTAAATGACCTTCGTCGGCGCTGGAGACCTTGTTAGCCGGCGGGGGTTTGTTGAATTACATATACCCCCTTGGAACTTCGTGGTCACTTGAGAGGATCATGTGAAATTAAAGCATTAGCTTGGGTTATGTTTATGTGTTTTTTGATACAGGCTGACCCAAATCAGAGATGTTTTCTTAGGCTATTAATCAATTCATCAAGGGTAAAAAAGAGTTTTTCAAACTTTGTTGGCTTCTTTCCTCTCTATCCTCTTCAAACATGATTGGTGAAGAGGATTATATGCTTATCATGAGACTTTTAGCAAAAGGCCAGACTAAAGTTTTCAAAAGCACTAATAACCAAGGTTCTTGCAGGAGAGCTAGACTAGTCTTTTGGGTCTCATGCAAGAATCTAAAAGACCCAGCCTCTCTCTCCATGTTGCCTACTTGCGTGTGCAGGGATGCCACTGAAACATCCTGCTCCTCAGGCCCCTGTGTCATGAGTCCTGGGCTTCCTTCCTGTCTCTGTGGCTCAGTTGTCCTGTCTGTAAAGTGGAAATAGTCATTCTCTCTCCTAGGACCGTGAAAATTTGTGATGAGTCCTTAACTTGGCACATAGTAGGAACTTTGTACTTGATTGATCTTAACTTTGAATTAGGAGAAGGTCTTAGGGGGAAATGGCCATGAACTCCCCACACCCACACACACACACACACACTCACAAGCCCGAGGCCTTTCCAAGCCTGTCAAAACAAGAAAAGAAGACCTGGGCGTTGGCACCCATCCTGGTGGGAATCCTGGGGGTTTTGTGGGGGAAAGTAACCACTACTATATCAACTAAGAAGAAATAAAATGAGAGAAAGGTAGATTCAGAGAGGATTAAAACACAGATCATAACTTGGATCAATTACCATTGGATGAAGCGTTGGGCTCGGGCTCTGAAGTTCCCACTCTTGTTCTAACTACATGACCCATGTAAACCGTATATCCTTTCTGGGCCTAATTTCCCCATTGGCAAGATGCAGGTAACAGCCAGGCACAGTGATGGACACCTATAATCCCAGCTACTGGGGAGGATCGCAAGTTCCAGGCCAGCCTGGGCAACTTAGTGAGATTCTGTCTCAAAGCAAAAGAAATCAAAAGAGTTGAGGATGTAGCTCAGTGGTAGAGGGCAGGCCCCATGTTCAATCCCCAGTATATAAAATATAAATGAATAATAAATAAATAAATAAGTGGTAAGGTTAGTACCTTCTCCATGAGGTTTGTGGAAGTTTGATTGAAAGAAATATGCTCTATGTGAATGTGTACCTGGCATGTGGTAGTAATATTGGTACAGGGTAAATTTTCTGATCTGAAAATCTGAAATTCTCTAAAACTCAAGTACTTAATTTTTTTTTTTTTTTGCGGTACTGGGGATTGAACCCAGGGGTATTCTACCTCTGAGCTACACCCCCGGCCCTATTTTTTTATACTTTATTTTGAAACCGGATTTCACGAGGTTGCAGAGGGCCTCACTAAGTAGCTGAGGCTGCCCGCAAACCCAGATCCTCCGGTCTCTGCCTCCCAAGTACTGGGATTACAAGCATGCGCCCATGCCTGGCTAGATTTTTAAAAAAATATTTATTTTTATTGGTGTATTTTTATTTATACATGTACATAACATAATTTGCTTAATTTCATTCTCCATTGCCTCTTCTTCTCCTCTTCCCTACCCCTGCCCCTTTCTTCTACTCTACCCATCTGCCTTCTGTTTTCATGAGATCCCCTGATTTTTTTCCCTTTAGGTTCCACATATGAGAGAGAACATACAGTCCTTGACTTTCTGAATCTGCCTTATTTCCCTTAACATACTCACCCCAAACTTTTTGAGCACCAGCCTGACTCCGCAGGTTGAAAATTCACACCTTGTCTGACAAGTTTCAGTCAAAACACACTAAAAAAATATTGTATAAAGTTATCTTCAGGCTATGTGCATTTATTAAGGTGCGTAGGAAAGATAAATGGATTTCGTGTTTAGACTTGGGTCCCCTTATCAAGATATCTCATCGTGTACATGCGAATATTCTAGAATATCGGAAAGCACTTTGGTCCCAAGCGTGTCACATAAGAAATCTTCAACTCATAGTACTAATCATCATTATTGCAGACATTCTTCCATAAGAACTTTTCACAATTGGCTAAAACCAATCCTTACCACCCACAGGCAGGAAAGAGCTTTAGCCTAGATAAAAATAATAGTTAATATTTACTGAGCACCTATGGCTATAACATCGGAACTGTTGAGAGAGAGACTCAGCGTAGACGCAGAGGGAGGCCTTCAGAATATTGAACTGCAGTTGGCATATCAGTATTTAAGGCCTAAAGTAGCATTTTCTGTTTTTGTTCAGCCAGGCACTTTATTTTTTAATATAATTTTATTGGTGCATTTTTTATTTATACATGTACATAACATAATTTGCTTAATTTCATTCTCCATTGCCTCTTCTTCTCCTCTTCCCTACCCCGGCCCCTTTCTTCTACTCTACCCATCTGCCTTCTATTTTCATGAGATCCCCTGATTTTTTTCCCTTTAGGTTCCACATATGAGAGAGAACATAAAGTTCTTGACTTTCTGAATCTGCCTTATTTCCCTTAACATACAATGCATATAATGCAATGTAATCTTATATATATAATGTAAATATAATGTAAATCTTAGTGATAGTGACATATATGCACACAGCATGTATGTAGTCACTTGGTGTAGCCAGGCACTTTAAAAAGACCTGGCGTATTCGTCAGCATTTTCATGGCTATAATCTAAAAGACTTGACCACGTAACTTAGAGGAAGGAAGATTTATTAGCTCACGGTTTCAGGGTTCAGTCCATGGGAGGTCGGGGACCGCGGATCGCAGGGCATGGCGGCAGGAAGTAGAGAAAGGGAGAGCGCAAGGCTTTGCTCTCACATCATGGAGGCCATAAACAAGAGAGAGAAAGAAAGAGGGAGAGAGAGAGGGGGAGAAGGAGCCCTATGTAATCCCCAAGGCCGCACCCTCAGGGACCCACCTTCTCCAGCCACACCCTACCAGCCCAGGCCACCACCCAGATAAATCCATTATAGTGGATTTATCCACTGCTGGAATTACAACCCTCATGACTCAATTGTATCAACTCCAAACACCAATTTATGATCTCTTCCGGGGCCATTCTATATCTAATGATAACACCTGGGCACTTGGAAAAATAAGTGTTCAGGCCCCATCTCTGGAAATCCTGTCTTTCTGGGGTAAAGACTGTGTGTCCACATTTAATAAAGGAAAGAAAAGTTTCTCAGATGTTCCTAATGGCACTGGTGATTAGCTGTGAATCGCTGTCCTGTGGAGTCAGAAAAGAACCTTCCCCGGGGAAGTGGGACTTCTTGGGCCTCTTTTGGAGATTTGCTTTTGCTTCTTGGACCTCTTCACACCATGTGAGTGTGACTCTGAATGCACAGGCTGGTGTGAGCCAGGGTGCGTGCTGGAGCAGGAGTAGCTAATCGAACTGTGGAGACCTTTCTCTTGCATCTAGAACAGCTCCATCTTGCACTGTGTTAAACATGAGTATATAGATTTTCGGCTTTGGGATAATTCTTCTAACTCATCCTTTCTTTCCTTCCCTCCTTCTCCTCTTCTCTCCCTCCTTTCCTTCCTCCTCCTACCCTGCCTTCCTCCTTTCTGCCCTCCTCCTGCATTCCTCCTTCCTTCTCCTCTATACTAGACTGGCCAGCTTTCAGCAAAGCTGCATCCAAAATATCCAGCTGTTTCACCACTGTCCCCTCTCTCCCTCATTCTCTCAGCATGTTTACACCTGCTTGGCTTCCTTCTGCATACAGGACCACCTGGAGGTCCAGAGACCATTCCCACATTTCCTTGGCTCCCTGGCATCATGAATGGCTTATTTGGCCATAACACAGCATGTTATGTCATGCCTGAGAACAAGTAGGTGGCGCTCTGGGCTTCATCTGCCCTCTCACCTGTCTGTAAATCTGTGGGGGCCACAATGAATTCATCTCTGCATCAGCACAAGGCCAAACTTTATTTTACCCTATGCATTGATGTGTGAATTAATGCATAGCAGGAGGTCTGAAAGGATGTGCGGCAAACCGAGGGCTCCACATGTACTGGTTTGAAACTCTACTTGAAACCAGAGTCTGTTTCTGCCACGTTTGCATGGATATGGGTGGGTGCATATTCATTAAGACACACACACACACACACACACACACACACACACACACACATATGTATTGCACCATGCATGGTGGTACACGCGTGTAATATCAGTACTTGGGAGGCTAAGACAGGAGGATTACAGGTTCGAGGACAGCTTCAGCAACTTAGGGAGACCCTCAGCAACTTAACGAGACCCTGTTTCAAAATGAAAAATAAAACTGGGCTGGGGGCATAGCTCAGATGTAGAGTACCCCTGAGTTTAATCCCCAGGACCCCACCACACACACATATGAATGCACACTAAATATGTATATATTTAAATATATATGCACACATATATATGTAATATAAAGACACACACATATGTAAATCACATTAGTCAATACTTTTTCTGAAACATCTTTTTGGTGTATGTATGTGGGGGGGTGTAAAAATAATTTATATCTTGGAGTTCTTTATCACTGCACCTAGATCTGTCTTATTTTTAGATCTATCTTATTCTGCTATATTATTCATAGATATATCTTATTCATATATTTATCTTATTCTCCTGCACACTTTATTGTTCCCTTCCGATTAATATGTTTATTTCGGATGTTTTGCTGTTGCTGTAAAGAACACGCATATATGTGGCTCTTCTTAGTTGCAAGCAATTCTATATTTTATAATATACAGGGCCTGGTGGCAAGCTGAGGTGTGACACGTACACAGAATATCAGCAGTGACCAAAGCCACCCACTCTCCCTGTCACCGTTACCTTAGTTGTAGAACTTGCAAAGCTACTGTGAATCATTTCATCTTGGTTTTCCATGAGCCTCCGACAGTGGCTTAGAATAGTTCCCGGCAGCAGAGCAGATGTATGGGTAAAATCGCGTGATTTCCCACCATCCACAATAAACAACTTAGGAGAAAATGGTACTGATTAATTCCGGAAGTCCAAATATAAACAGGCTTCACGATAGCACTGCACATTAAGGCATTTCTGACCCAAAATATTTGCCTGGACTTCATGCACATCTCTGTCCACCAACCCAGGAGTTCCTCGACAGTTCCATCAAGTTATTCCCGTGAAAGCCGGTTCCCACTGTTCTTCTACCCAATTACCAGGCAGAATCCACTCCCGTACCATAATGCAGGTCTGCTGAGAGTTGCGCCTGGACAGCGCGCTCACCTCTCCTGCAGGGATGGCTTTGATGTAGCTAAGGATTTCGTTTTCACCAGAATTCTTTTGATTGCTTATTCATGCCACTGAGCTGTGGGGCATTTTATCTGCTCGTATTACCACGGCAAATCAAGAGGGCCTGCTCTCTAATATAAATTATATAGTGCGCATCACTGATGTATGAGAAGTTGGCTATATGCACACCCTTCCTGGAGAGACTGCAGTTGAAAGAGATTGAGATAAGCCGGTAAAGGAGATTATCTCTGCTGACCCACTGAGGTCTGCCACAGGGTGCGTTTTAGCGTCTGTGGGTCCATCCTGTGATTTTACAATTCCCCAACTCCCTGTCCTATTTTGCTTTGCCACTTCTAGGAGCCCCATGAAGAACTGACCCCACATTAATTTCTCTGTGGATAAATAAAGGACACAATTTTTTCTTTACCTGGACTACTCGGGCTGGTCTTTTATTATGCAGGTCACAAACATGATCGAATAATAGATTTTACTTAAATGCACTCTAATGCCAGGGGTGGTGGCACATGGGTGTAATCCCAGTACATGGGAGGCTGAGACAGGAGGATCTCAGGTTCAAGGCCAGCCTCAGCAACTTCGTGAAACCATCAGCAATTTAGCGAGACCTTGTTTCAAAATAAAAAATAAAAAATGGGCTGGGAGTGTAGCTTGTCGGTAAAAATGCCCCTGGGTTCAATCCCCCATACCGCCCCAAAATGCATTTTAACTTTTCAATATGCTAATATATATCTCCACATCTTAATCTCATGGTTTTATAGTCATTGTTTTCTAGTAAAATGTGTTGGGATAGGTAGGATGAATTCCACTCTTGTAAAAGGATTCCTTTCATGTGTAAAACAAATATTAATCTCTGTTTAATATTGCATATTTAACACTATCTTCTATGACTGAAAAGTAAGTCTAGAACGGTGGTTCTTGGTGCAGAGAGCTGTAGAAAACCTAGATGCTCATGCCCAGACCCATCAGTGCAGTGTCTAAGGATGGGGCCTAGGCACCTGGACTCCCCAGGTGGTTCTAAAGTATAGTCAAGTTTGAGAACCTCTGATGCAGGTAAATGCCGGGGCCTGTGGAGTAGTCTCAGTGGTAAATGGCATGTTAAAATATGTGGGATTTTAGAAACCTGTCTTTCTCACTTACTAGTGATGTGGTCTTGAGGAAACTATTCTTTTGGATAACATCATATTTTGAAATAATTTTAGACTCACAAGAACTTGTAAAAATAATAGAGTTCCCATGTATCATTCACCTAGCTTCAAAATAATTGAAACTATCTGAGGATCTAGTATTCTTGTCTGTAAAGTAGAAATTAAAAAAATATACTTCGAAGGGGTGCTGTGAGAATTAAATGGGATAAATGTATAGAACAATGTAGAAGGCAGAATTCCAAGATAGCCCCCTAAGATTCCTGGCTCCCTTGGTATACATACACCTTCTCCCAGTTATTCCAACCATTGTTGCTCTAGGTACTGCTGGGGAAGGATTTTACAGATGTTATTAAGGCTCCAAATCTATTGACTTTAGGATACGGAGATTTTCCAGGAAGGTCAGACATAATCACATAAGCCCTTTAAATCTGGGTCTAATTCATAGGCCAGAGAAGTTCGAGGGGCTAATAGCCAGTGGGGCTTACCCCGGGAGAGACACTCGCTTGGGGACTCTGGGGTGGAAGGGGCCATGTCCAAAAGAATGTGGTCAGCCTCGAGGAGCGGAGTGGCCTTCGACTGACAGACAGCAAGGAAAGGGGGCCTTAGCCCTGTACCTGGAAGGAACCGGATTCTGCCAACTACCCCAGTGAGCTTGGGAGTGGCTTCGTCCCCAGAGCTCCCACAAAAGGAATGAGCTTGGCTGGCATCCCGATTTTGGACTTAGAAAACCCAGAGCACAGAAGGCCTTCGTGCTGCACCCACGCTACAGACTGGCAGGACTCTCTGAGTTAATGACAGGGTGTGTTTTAGCTGCATACTTGTGATAATTTGTTCATCAGCAGATAGAAAAAATACAGAAAGTGTCTCTGGGGCTTGTTCTGGGTCAGGTGTTCAGTACAGAGGGAGACCTTCCCCTTTTTGGATTCTTGGTCATCTTATCTTAAATCATCAGGTCATCTGTTTGACTCGTCCTACCTGGTAGGGCAGGTGAGACAGTGGGTTCAAGGAGAAGAAGCCAGTTCCCTTAGATAGTCACTCCTTCAATAGTCACTATTTTAAATTGCCCAGGAACCACAGGGCATGGTGGTGCACGCCTGTCATCCCAGTACTTGGAAGGCTGAGACAGGAGGATTGCAGGTTCAAGGACAGCCTCAGCAACTTAGCAAGACCCTGTTTCAAAAAATAAAAATAAAATAAATAAATAAATAAATTAAATGGGTTGCAGGTATGGTTCGGAGATACAGTGACTCTGGATTCAACCCCCAGTACCACCAAAGAGAAAAAAAATGGCTTAGGAAACTGTTATGTTTACCACAGGGGTTTTCAGCAAGGCATTATCCCATGAAAGGCATTATCAGTAAGGGACAGAGGTGAAGCTTGTAGGAGGTAGAATGCCCCTGGGTTCAATCTCCAGTACCAATAACAATGATGATGATGATGATGATGATGGTGATAATTTCAGGTACAAGTTGAGTCTTACTTATCTACAATGCTTGAGACCAAAAGTGTTTCAGATTTTAGAATGTTTGCATAAGCTTTACTGGTTGAGCATCCCTAAGTCTAAAATCCAAAATGCTCCAATGTCCGAAACTTTTTTTTATGGTACTTGAATGCCAGAGATGTTCTACTTCTGAGCTGCACCTCCAACCCTTTTTATTTTTTATTATGAAATAGGGTTTCTCACTAAGTTACCATGTGCTGGGCATGAGCCTATATCAGCCTCCCAAGTACTGGGATGACAGGCATGCGCCACCATGCCCGGCTCTGAAACTTTCTGAGTGTCATGTCAGTGCTCAAAACGTTTCAGATAACAGAGCACTTTGGATTTGGGGACTAGGAATGCTCTACCTGCACTGTACCTGCCTTGGAGGAACTTAGCTCTTTAGACTGTATGAACAGTGCAAAGGCACTGGGGGTAGACTGGGTGGCAGCAAAAAAAAAAAATCTGGGAATGTTTTAAAAGATGTGTATTTGCTTTTGATTTTCACAGCATGCCAACCCAGACTACTGAAAATAACGAGATCTCTAAAAGAAACAGAGATATATTTATAATAAAATTTACTATTGCATCCTTATGAGGGCATGAACATATATACATTGATTAGGAATGTGAATTCTATTTCTGGGTTTGCAGCTGACCTAAGAGCTAAGTTCAGTGTCCTCTGTGTTCTCTTGATCTGCAAGAATGGGGACAATGGAATATTCTCTGTGTTTCTTGAGGGTTTTCTCTTGCTTGAGTCCCTTGTAAAAAGCATATTAGATTTTTCTCTCACCTATATATAATTAGACCATTTACACACTTATTTCTTTTAAAATAGTCATGAGGCTTAACGAGGCAAGGAAGCTCTGTTTTAATTGCAATGAGAGGCATGAAATATAATTCTCTCCTGCATAGACTCACTCACCAGCAGACCTAATCATTTAACCCGCTTCATCCCTTCCGTGAAAACACCCATGTGTTCACAGCGAGTAGTTTACTAGTATTTATATAATCTGAAACATCTTCTAACTTGCTCAGTCTTACATAAATGCAAATAATTATCATCCTGGTAATTTAGAAATAGATAAATCAGTTGTGTGCTTGGCATGTATTTCAGTCAGCATGCTCAATACCTGACACATAAAACTTAGAGGGAGAAAGATTTATTGGGGTGCATGGCTTCAGAAGTTTCAGTCCATAGAACTGACTCCAGAATATAAATGACGCCATTGGCTGGGTGTGCAAAGGATTCTGCTAGCAAGTCATGAAGACCACAAGCAGAGAGAGACAGAGAGAAGGGGGTGAGGGACATATATAGTCAGTCCCTAAGACCACACCCCCAGCCATGTACCGCCTCCAACCACACCCTACCTGCCTGCATTACTTCCCAATAAAGCCATCCAAATTATTAATCTATCAATGGATTTATCCACTGAGGAGACTCGACCCCTCAGGATTTCAACAATTTCACCTCTGAACATTTTGGCATTGCAAATACATGCGGCCTTTCCAAGGGGATGTGCTGAATCTAAACCATAAGACAATACATCCTTGATTCGGTATTTCTCATTCATTCATTCCCTGGGGGGAAAAAAGATCAGTTGGGTATCTTTTATGTGGGATTTCAGAAATTGAGAAATGGCAGTCGCCACTTGTAAATTCTTTTGCCTGTCCCGCATCTGTTTTCCTGGTCTTGTGATAAGAATATTACAGCTTTGCGTGGCGACCTCGCCTGTCGCTACATCAAGTCTGTGGGGTTTGCTTGGATGTGATATGTTTTCTACAATGACCAATCAGAAGATCAGATAACCTTGAGTATCATGATTGCACTATAGTGATTGGTTCACAGATGAACATGTAACAGGATGAGAGCCAATGAAATCAAACTCGGGGACACCTGGGGGTTGCAAAGAGGAGGGAATGTAAACAGAGTTGCTGGCAACTGTCTTCCCACCCGAGCATCACAGTCCTGACATCCAGCTGTTCATGCCTGAGATTCAAGTTCTTTGGGCTTTCCAAGCATGTAGCCATAAATCCCCCGCTTTTGTTCAGCTAGTTCAACTTTAATTTCTGACACTTTAAGATGAAAATAAAAACTATTTTTTTGTGAGGTACCGGGGATTGAACCCAGGGGCATGCTACCTCTGAGCTCCACCCCCAGCCCAGTATCCCGATATTTTTATTCTTTATTTTGAGCAGGGTCTCACTAAGTTGCGGAGGGGCTCACAAGTAGCTGAGGCTGGCTACGAATCTGCGATCCTCCTGTCTCGGCCTCCCAAGTACTAGAAATACAAGCATGCACCATCACGCCCGGCTTACACAAACTATTTTATAAATGAGCTATGGACACTTTCTGCAAAGGGGGAATAGTTGCATAGAAAAGAATAGTCAATAGTAATGCAATAGCCAGATGTGGTAGCACACGCCTGTAATCCCTGCACATGGGAGGCTGAAACAGGAGGATCACAGGTTCACAGCCAGCCTCAGCAACTTAGTGAGGCCCTCAACAAGTTAGTAAGTCCCTGATTCAAAAAATAAAATAAAATAAAATAGGGCTGGGGGTCTAGCTCAGAGGTAGAATGTTCCTGGATTCAACCCCCAGTACCAACAAAGTGAAAAAAAATTGAGTAATGCAACACAGGCAGAGTGACTGACAGGCAAATGCAGTGGGCGATTTGCCTACATGCTTTATGAATCCACATTCACTGGGTGCAGTGTCCATAACCCCAGAGTATTAGCGCATCCAGCACTGTCAATATTTGTTCCTAGCAGCGTGTCCCGGATGCATTGTCTGTCTTGTTGATTCACTGCCCTGCACGTTGATTGTCTTGTTATTACACACCTCTCCGTGTCTGCCAGCAACCACTGCAGATGGCTTGCAAGCACTAAATACCAATGAGCACATTCTATGCCTGTCAGGGAGCAGTCGGAGGGAGATGGAGGCTTCATGGTTGGCTTGGAGGGTGACTTCACACTCGGTCACCACTTTTAATTGATTTCTTTGATTTCTCTAGACGATGACGTGTGGGGTCATATTGTAAACCAAGAATGCTTATCGGCAGATCACATTGCTCAGCGTCCATATGCAGCTCATTTGTGTCTTTGAAGATGTTTATTTTAATGAATCTAATTATAGTGTGCAATAGATTTTTATTTTTAAATAATGACAACAGAAGCAGGGTTCCCCCCCCTTGAAATCTTCTATTTGGTTTTTGCAATGCGTGGAACGCCTCCTCCTACTCTTTGTCCTAGCCCTGTGCTGTTCCATGAAAATACAATGTGAGCCAAGATAAGTAATTTTAAATTCTCTAGTAGCCACATTAAAAAGAGAAGGGAAAAGAGAAATGGGTGAAATTTATGTTGGTGCTATGTTTTCTTTTACCCAATTTATTAAGAATATTATTTCCAAATATAGCCAATATAAAAATGACCAGTGCAATACTTTTACTTTTCACATGGCTCTTCAAAGCCCCAATGTTCATTTTACACTCGATGCATATCCTGTTCAGATCAGTTGACGTTCAAGAGCTCTGCGATGGCTACTGTATTGGAAAGTACGGGTACAGCGACTCCTACCCTCCAGTTCACTAACATGTACACTGACACCAATTGGGCAGAAGAGCCGAGCTTGCTTGTCTTCCCAACAGTACTTTCAGAGCATGTGCGGTTTTCAGTCGAATGCTCTGGTGTGGACTGGTCATTTGGAGTCACTCGGTCATTATACAATTACATAGAAAACTTTACAATTCACTTGTTGGAAAATCAGACTTAAAGATGCTGAATTAGAGCCGGGTGTGGTGGCACATGCCTATAATCCCATTACTTGGGAGGCTGAGACAGGAGGATCGCAGGTTTGAGGACAGCCTCAGCAATATAGCAAGACTCTCAGCAACTTAGGGAGACCCTGCTTCAAAACAAAAATCAAATTTAAAAAAAAAAGGCTGGAGGTGTAGGTTGGAGGTAGAATGTCTCTTTGTTCAATCCCCAGTACCACAAAAAAAAAGTTACTGAGTTAAATATTTCCTTTGAAGATAACCAAAAGAGACTGTTTTGAAAATTTTCAGAATGCATATGCTTATTTTCTTACATTTGTTAAAACTTGCTTGTTTAACTTTTGCTCTTTTTTTCTTTCATATTACATCTCAGCTTTATAGTTTGTGTTCCTATTAGCTCTCCTAGTTACACCAAGTAACATATTTAGGAAGGAGAGAAAAATATAGCTTTAAAAAGATCCCTGGTCAGGAAACTAAGAGCTGATGTCACACCTTTATAAATCTCCCTCCCTAGTAGAGAGGTTCAGTGACAAAAATAATGGAGAGCAGTGGGCATTCAAAGCTAACTTCTGTGTGTCTGACTTGGCATCACCTTTAACATATCAAAGACTTTAGTTATCTTGTATTTCTGTTCAGATGGATATTTGAGCAAATCTTGTTTCTGGAAGCAATGCTAATCAAAGCAGGCAGCTCCCACAGAAAGGCAGGAGAAACGTACCCGTGCGTCATACCTGGGTGGCTTCGTCCATCGCCGGAGGGTCTGAGCCTGACTTTGGTTCTAGCGTTATATTCCCTTATTGAGTCCTGACTTCCTTAGGCCCCCAAATTAGGAGAGAGTTTTGTAGAAAATTCTTTTTATTTTTTATTTTTTTGTTTTTGCGGTACTGGGGATTGAACCCAGGGGCATTCTACCTCCGAGCTCCACCCCAGCCCGATTTTTTTATTCTTTATTTTGAAACAGGATCTCACTAAGTTGTGGAGGGCCTCACTAAGTAGTTGAAACTGGCTGTGAACCTGTGATCCTCCGGTCTCAGCCTCCCAAGTACTGGGATTACAAGCGTGCGCCACCACGCCTGGCTTTTGATCCTGTGGTCTTTACACCATTTTTTGGTCAAGTTAACTTTGTACTGCTTCTTTTCATTATTTTTTATTATTTTCATTATTTTTTATTTTTTCATTATCTTCATACTGTACTTGTACCTTTCTATTCAGCAATGGGCCTATTTGAATCATGTCTGTCTCCTGCACTAGATGGCTTGTGTCATGAGAGAATGAATTCACAGTAATAACAAATGAATGTAAGCAAATACTTTAAGTATAAAAACTCCAAATCAAGCCGGGCGTGGTGGTGCATGCCTGTAATCCCAGTTCTTGGGAGGCTGAGACAGGCAGATCGCAGGTTCAAAGCCAGCCTTGGCAACTTAGCAAGGCTCTCAGCAACTTTGTAAGACCCTGTTTCCACATGAAAAATAAAATAGGGCTGGGGGTATAGCTCGAAGGCAGACTGCCCCTGGGTTCCTTCCCCAGCACCACACACAAAACAACAACAACACAACTTCAAATCAATCCACTCATCAAATATGTATTGGGTGTCATTCACCATATACGACCAGGAAGTTTCCAAGAAGCAGTGTGGCCCAGGGTCCCGAAGGAGGGCATTAGTGTAAATCAGACTCCAGTGTAGCCTTTCCTGTTGGGGTGATTTCACTCATGAGTGGGCAGTGGGACAGAGATCCCAGCCAGATGGCAGGGAGCCAGTACCGTGGCTATGCTGGGGAAGAGCGCCCCAGGAGGAGAGGCGGTGGATGGAAAGGCCCTGTGGTCAGTGGGAATGGTTGTTGTAGCTCAGGAGCTCCAAGTGCTCAGTAAGCACCCGCCATCACAACGAATCACTTCTGCCACACTTGTCTCTTCGGCTCATCACCTAAAAGAGTAGTCAGTTTCTATTCATGCCTCGTTGGCACTTGGCAGGAAAATAGGGGCTGGAGTTGGAAGATGTGAGCCAGTCTGAAATGATGTGATGGTCTTGCAGAACTGCTGGGTGAGCAGGATGCATCGGAAGGGCCAGACGAGTATGGGGCTCCCTGCTCTGTGAAGTTCGATGATGAAAAGGAAGGTTTGGGGACTGTCGCATATTGATTAAAGGAAGGAGGTGTCCTTGGCCACCTGGACTAGTCCTGGGTTTGGTTTTAGCACATTCTTCCTTTCTCGGGCTCAGTTTTATTGTTGATATAGTATCACTTTCTCAACAGGGGTTAAGATAAGAGTGACAGATCGTCTTGGCTGCCTATCCAAGATGGTGCTAGCGCAAGAGACCTGAGACTCCATCGAGTCTCCAAACTCTTTCCAAAGGCTTTGTCTGTAAGCAACTCAGTTCCCTTCCCTGGACTCAGTTTCCATATCTGACAATGAAGGGAGGAGACTAGAGAAGCATTTATCAAACTATCACTTTCCCAAACCGGGCATGGCGGCGCACACCTGTAATCCCAGTACTTGGGAGGCTGAGACAGGTGGATCGCAGGTTCAAAGTCAGCCTCAGCAACTTAGTGAGACTCTCAGCAACCACATGAGACCCTGTTTCAAAAACAAAACAAAAATAAAAATAGGGCTGGAGGTGTACCTCAGAGGTAATATGCTTCTGGGTTCAATCCTCAGTACCATAATAGTTGAATTCCTAAGTCCCCGTTCCAGAACTACTGACTCTTAATGTCTGGAACCAGCATTTTCAATAAGTATCCTGGAGGGATTCTTAGTGCTCAGAAGACTGTGAGAATTAGTAAACTATAAAAAAAGTAGCCTAAAGATGGGCATGGTGGCGCACGCTTGTAATCCCAGTACTTGGGAGGCTGAGACAGGAGGATCACAGGTTCACGGCCAGCCTCAGCTACTTAGTGAGGCCCTCCGCAACTTAGTGAGACCCTGTTTCAAAATAAAGAATAAAAAATAGGGCTGGGGGTGTAGCATGGAGGTAGAATGCCCCTGGATTCAATCCCCAGTACTGCAAAAAAACAAAGGTAGCCTAGCTCACACATTTAAAAGCATTTTGATTCTTTATAGACGATTTATCTTCCAAATTTTGAATTGCAACCAATTAGTAATTCATAAATCAACGTAGTCAGCTATGAACAACACTAGTGAGAAAGGAAATGTTATAGAGGAACATGAACTAGCACAGACACTATCTGATTACTATCTAGAAAAGATGAGTATTCCATGAAATGTTGACGTGTGAAATATTGTAGTACGGGTGTGTGTCCTATATTTTCAGCCATGGCTCTTAGTCAAAATGATTGAAGAGGCGCTATTATCAAGCAACTCTGTTTAATGGCTATACCGTGGTCTGTGTAGCTGTCCCTCAGGGAAGTGGTTTCGTGTGATCCACTTAGATCCAACCAGAGAAACCCCAAGAATCCTACAGTGACACCAATAGCCACAGGCGTGGAGTCATCAGACAAGAAAGTCTTTTCTAGCTCTGATAGGTCTTAAAGATTATGGAAGCTGGGCGCGGTGGCGCACGCCTGTAATCCCAGTAGTTGGGAGGCTGAGACAGGAGGAGCGCAGGTTGGAGGCCAGCTTCAGTAACTTATGGAGACCCTCAGCAACTTAGCGAGACCCTGTTTCAAAATAAAAAATAAAATAGGGCAAGGGGGTGGAATGCCCCTGGGTTCAACCCCCAGTACCAAAAAAAAAAAAGATTACAGATACATCTTTATGTATTTGTGCTGTTTTTTTCTGTACCCCCAAAGCACAAGAATGAGTTCCATTATTTGGGCAGAAGAGGACCACTCTCCCCTCCGTGTTAACAGACACTTTTTTTTGATGGCCCAGCTTTCGGCTGGGCTGAGACTCAAGACGAGGCCTGCCTGACGAGCAGACCTGTCAGGGTGTTTCACCGTAAATGCCATAAACCTGTTGATTTAAGGGTTTCAGTGTATCCTCTAGGTCAAGTCCCAAACAGAGCGCCTGGGTTTTTATCTGCGGCTTCGGCTCCCCATTGTAAATCTGTCAGCCTCGGCCGTTGAGTCAGCTACCGAGCGGGCGCAGAATGTCTGCGGTACTGTTTATCTTGTCACATCAGCTTAGGGGAACAGTTTCTTTTTTTTTTTTTTTTGTGGCTCTCTGTGGAATAAGCCAGTCCTCCGTTAAATGCTACTTTTGACTCTAATGCAATCTTCTTATTTCGGCTTTTCTCGGTGTCTTGTTTGGGTAGCACAGGACTTCGGGCAATGAAGCTTTAGTTGAAAGTTTTCGACGACACGGCTGTGCCACTCAGTTTACAAGGTGCTTCTGAAATCCTGGGTGTCATTACTCTCCTCGAAGGAATGTTTCGGATTCTGCTTTGAAAACAATTAATCAAAGTAGCATCTATACCGAAAGGTGTACATACAATGAGTGAAAAGCTCATTTAATTTTTTTGTTTTTTGTGGTATTGGAGATTGAATCCAGGGACATTCTACCACTGAGCTCTATCCCCAGCCCTGTTTTTTATTTAGAAACAGGGTCTCCCTAGGTTGCTGAAGGTCTCATTAAGTTGCTGAGGCTGCCTCGAACTTGCGATTCTCCTGTCTCAGCCTCCCAAGTACTGGGCTTACAGGACCACACCCAGTTTATTTTTTTATTTTATTTTTATGTTTTTGTGTTACTGGGGATGGAACCCAGGGTCCTTCTACCTCTGGGCTACACCCCCAGCCCTATTTTATTTTTTTATTTGGAAAGAGAGTCTCACTAAGTTGCTGAGGCTGGCTTCAAACCTGCGATCCTCTTGTCTCAGCCTCCCAAGTACTGGAATTACAAGCGTGCGCCACCATGCTAGGCCTCCTATTTTTTTATTTTTGAAAAAGGGTCTCACTGGTTGCAGAGGGCCTCACTAAGTTGCTGAAGCTAGCCTTGAACCTGTGATCCTCCTGTTTCAGCCTCCCAAGTACTGGGCTTACAGGGGTGTACCACCATGCCTGGCTTCATTTAATTTTTATAAAAGCTTCTTTTCCTCAATGGCACGTTCATGACATCCATCTGTATTGTCATAACTATAGTTTCGATTCATTTCTCTGAAGGATCCTGTTGTATAAATAGTAACAGTTTGCTTATTCTATGATTGATGGGCATTTGGGCTATTTCTGATTTGGGGCCATTACAAATAATACTGTTGTGAATATTCTTTTTGAGGGTCTTCGAGACAAAGATGTACTCATTTCTGTTGGAGATATTTATCTAGAAATGGAGTTTCTGGGTCACACAGCATGTATACATTCAGCTTTTGGTAGAAAATATTGACTAGCTTTCCAAAGTGGTTCAGCCAATTTATATTTCCCCTAGCTTTATATAAGTTTTGCTTGTTGTTCACCCTTGCTAACACTTGATATTTTTGTCTTTTTTTCATTTTAACTAATCTGGAGTGGGCTTAGTATATCATATTGTGCTTTTGTATTCCACTAAAGTTGAGTAATTTTCATATTTTCTTGGACATTTGGATATCCTCTTTTGTCAAATGTCTAAGTTTTTGTTGCCATTTTCCTATTGGATTATCTGGATATTAGATCTTTGGGGATAAATGTATTTTCTTCATTAGCATGCCTTTTGACCCCTTGAATAGTTTTTTTTTTTGATAAATAATTTCTTTTTTTTTTCTTTGTGGTCCTGGGGATGGAACCCAGGGGCATTCTACTTCTGAGCTACACCCCCCCAGCACTATTTTTTATTCTTTATTTTTGAAACAGGGTCTCACTAAGTTGCGGAGGGCCTCACTAAGTGGCTGAGACTGGCCACAAACCTGTGATCCTCCTGTCTCAGCCTCCCAAATACTAGGATTACAAGTGTGCGCCACCACACCTGGCTTAATAATGTTATTTTAACATCTCCTGATTTATCAGTCTTTAGCATTCTGCTTTAAGACTTTCTTACCTCCAAAGTCATAAAAATATTTTCTCATTAAAATTCTAGAAATTATATTTATTTATCTTGCTGCTTTTTTCTTCTTGATGTTTTTAAGATTTTTAAAAACCCTTTTGGTTTGTAACAATATTGCTATGATGTGTCCTACTAGGTTTTTCCTTTTGTTTAAACTTTTCAGTGTTTGTAATGCATCTTGGATATGTGGTTTGAAGTTGTTTTTAGAAAATTCTTGGCCAGTGACTTTTCGGATATTGTTTCTGCCTTGCATGGTCTCAGTTCCTCTTCTGATACTCCAATTACATATGTATTACCTATTTTCAAATATCCAATAACTTATATCATATACATTTTCTCCTGATCTGACTTCCAAAGCATTAATCCTTCCTTTAGCTATGTCTGAATTTTTTCAACCCATTTATTTATTTATTATATAATTTCTATGATTATAACTTCAATTCTAAAATTAGATTTTTTAAAAAATAAATGTTGGTGTTCTAGTGGAATTTTCTCCCTTGCCACTTACTTCCCTGAGCATCATGGCAACTTTCAAATTTGTGGCTAGTAACACGAATCTTTCTATCACCCCTGGATCTCTCGATCGTTTCTGTTTTCTTTCAGGTTTGCTCCCGTTTCTTGTTATGCATTGCGATTTTAATTAAATGGTGAACATTATATGTGAAAATCCAAGAGATTCTAGGTGAGCCTTTAGCTCTGGAGGCCAGTTTAAGTGCAGACCAAATTAATCTCATCAGCTATTTTGAGACTGAGCTTCAATCTTTGTAAATCTGGTCTGGTACCAGTTTTCCCTTAGATTTAGCATGTACTTTTTCAGGTGTCCCAGCTGAAGATCTGAGGTGGTTACCAGTTTTGTTTTTCAGTGGTTACTGAACTCTCTTTTCTTCTCATCCCCTCACGAAACCGCCCCAACCTTGGATTGGTTCACTTAAACTTTGAACATTCACTTTCTCCTTGACATCTTAGAACCAGCATCCTTTATAAAGTAGCAAATTCCTCATAGAACGAGCATTTCAGATGTTGGACTCACTTCTCTGTGCCTTTCTCTTTTTTATGGGATGTTGGCCCTTCAAGTCTTGAATATTTTGATAGCTCCAAACACAAGTTCCTTATTCCTAGTTTCTTGAATCAGCAGAAAATTATGGTTAGGTTTCTTTCTCTGAGAGATTCCTTTACGTTAGTCTTTTCAGCCCTTGCCATTGAATGCCTTAAGGGGAAAAGAATGTAGATGGTCACATCACCTTGTTTTACTTCCCTCCCTTCTGGGATCTTGACCCTTTTGGTCCTGGGTGTCTTGAAATTTATTCAATATCCTCAATAGAAATTTGGGAGGGGGAAATTTTATAAATCTTATTCAGTTATTCTCAATGGAGAGTATGGTCTAGAATAGGAGCATCCGTTTATGTTTTTATTATCTTACTATTCAGTTATCAAAGACATTGTAGAAAAGAAGAAACATTAAAATTTGGGAATAACAGGAATATCCAACATAAGCTTCTATGGCACACCTATTTCATGACTGGCGCTATAAGGAATGAAGGGACAAAGAAGCCATACAAGTATTGATAAACAGGAGTAATCAGTCATCATTTTGCATGAAATGACATTTGTTTTTATAAAATAAAGAGTTTGTATAATAATGAGTTGCATGTAAGAAGGTAGCAGGACCATCCACCCCTTAAGCAGAATTCTTCCCACATAGAGCTAGTAAGTTTAGGGAAATTTTTCTTAGCCAGATGTGGTGGTTCATATCTGTAATCCCAGTATTTGGGAGGCTGAGACAGGAGAATCAAAGGTTCAAGATCAGCCTCAGCAACTTAAAGAGACTCTCAACAACCTATCAGGACCCTGTTTCTAAAAATAAATAAATAAATATATAGATAAATAAATAAGTATATAGGGCTAGAGATATAGCTCAGAGGTAGAATGCCCTTAGGTTCAACCCCCAGTATCACACTGCACACGCACACGCGCGCACACACACACACACACACACACACACACACACACACACAGTCTTAGTCTAGGGCCCAAGATTTTAAGCAATGTATACTATATTGACTTTTCTTTGATAATAGTGCTTACTTATTTTTTAAATGCATTCTAAGTGCTTTACTTTGTTGCTCAGTTACATCTTCGAGCCACATTGCAGCAGTTCTGGTATTACCATCATTTTATAGAAGAAGAAATTAAGTATTAGAGAAGTGTTAGGGATTAGCTATGTCCCCACCCTCCCTAGTGCAACCTTATTTGGAGAGAGGACCTGTGAAGACGTAGTTAAGATGTAATGAGGTCATAAGGGGGTGCCCTTCATCTGATAGGACTGGTGCCGTTATGAGAAGAGGGGGAGACACCGGAGATTTCTCCTTCCACCTTGTGAGGACACAGTGAGAAGGTGGCCATCCCAAACTAGGAAGGAACCAAATGGGTTGCCACCTTGGTCTCAGACCTCTAGCCTACAGACGTGGTCAGAAAATAAACCTCTGTTGTTTATGCTACCCAGTCAGTGGTATTTTTTAATGGAAGCCCTGGCAGATTGATAACAGAGGTTAATCACTCAAGATCTCTTGTCTACAGAGGCAGAGGAATAACTTTTGTGGGTATAATACTTCTTTCTTTTTTTATGAAAAGTTGCACTTGGGAAGCTGAGACAGAAGGATCGCAGGTTTGCGGCCAGCGTGAGCAACTTAGTGAGGCCTTCCACAACCTAGTGAGACTCTTTTTCCAAATAAGAAATAAAATCAGTCTGGGGGTGTAGCTCAAAGGTAGAATGCCTCTGGGTTCAATTCCTAGTACCACAAAAATAAATAAATAAGATTAAAATTAAAAAAAAGAATAGGGCTGTGGGTGTAGCTCATAGGCAGAATGCTCCTAGGTTCAATCTCCAGTACTACATACACACACACACACACATACACACACACACACGCAACACACTGGTGGAGTGTAGTGGCTCATGCCTGTAATCTCAGTACTTGGGAGGCTGAGTCAGGAGGATTGAAAGTTTGCAGCCAGCCTCAGCAATTTAGCAAGGCCCTCCACAACTTAATGAGACCCTGTTTCAAACTAAAAAATAAAATAGGGCTGGGAGTATAGCTTAGAAGTAGAACACCTCTGAGTTTAATCCCCAGTACAACAACAACAAAACACTGGAAGAATTTATTTCCTACACAGTATTTATTCAACATTGGGTATAATGGAAGCCTGCCTTTGGTCTGTCTGTCCATTTAGAGCATTAAAACAAATCTGTTCTATTGGTTATTGAGGTTAGAGCTACACTGGACTCTGGATTGGCCAGCGTAGACTGCTCTGTCAAGAGGAATGGAGGAGGTGCTCCAGATACTGGAAAGAATTCCACGGTTTCATTTTGATTCCCATTCGGGATTGAAAAATTCCTGATGCATCTGCCCAAGAGCTGCTTGTCTGGACATGAAACTGAATCCACTGAGCTGTCAACATACCACTGAGGAGTCCAGATTTTCTCTCCCCATCCCAGCACAGGGGTGGCCACATGTCGCTTCAAGAAAAACACTCCCTCTGTCTGGATTTTAATGTCACTTCGAGTCAGAGCTGATCTGCCTAAAATCACTCTGAATTTTTTCCTCCCCATTGGCTAAGGTAATTAACAGCAGTGCTAAAAACATTTTTCCCCCCTCAAGCCTCCGGCCTTGTTTGATGAAGACACTGTTCAAACATCCTTTTCTGCAAAAATAAAATCTCTGAGAGTCCCACGCTGAGTTTAAAGCTCCTACTTGGAGCTGTCCGGGTTTACCTTGGTAATCATCCCCCATTTCAATTACCCGTTTACTCAGCCATCTCCTCCACCAGGCAGGCCACTTGCTCCTTGAAGAAAGAGACTGACCCTAATCATCTTTGCAGTCTCAGAACCTGGCCCAGAATCAGTCGCAGTTGATGCACAAGATCACAGAGTGGACTGTGTGCGAAATGCATTAGGGAAGCAGAAGGACAGCACGACCTTGATTGTCCTCTGGGAAGGGAGAGTCTTTCATTATCCAAACAGAACACTCCAGCATTACTAACTACAGCCATCCACCATGGAGCTGAGAGTCAATGTTTATTCTTGTTTCCAATGTTTTTAAAGTGGTATTTAGCCACACAGGGTGTACAGTGAATTTTCTAGGATTTTATTTCTTCTTTCCTTTTCATTATATGACTGTCATTAGTTCTGTTATTAACTTGTAGAAAAGCCCAGGGTCCACATGATAATAGTGGATGATGGAATTAAAATCTGTTTCCGCCCAAACCTGATTTTTTTTCATGGGCCTGAGAAGTAGTCCCCTAAATATATTATCTTGTTGCCCCAAGAAACTCCACCTTTCCTTTGGCCACAGGCATCTATTTCCTCTTGGAGTTTTATGATTGTTTTAGCAGAAATATAGAAGTCAATTCAAGCTGTTGATTCATTCATTCATTTAATTTTTTTTCCCTCCTCCACTTCCTCCTGCCTAGAGATATAGTCATCTGTAAAGGCCAAGGCTTGGGGTTGTTCTAAGAACCAGCATCTGGAGAATTTTCAGAGGTCACACTCTGGACAAACCTTGCTGCAAATGTCACCCCAGTTGCCCTTCAGATCTCTGCTCCAAGGTCAGGCTCTTAGGAAAGCCTCCCTTCCCATCCAGCCTCTGTCCCCAAAGAGGTTCCTTCAAGTTCCTCTGTTTCACACTCCATACCATTGTGCTTTTTCCTTTCGAAGTACAAGTACTCGTATTTTGATGAATGCTCCGTCTCCCCCCGTAGGTAATAAGCAGCCTGAGACACGCAGGTTGTTTGGGTTTTGATGAGGGCTCCTGGCTCAGACAGCAACAGGCTGTGTCCCACACAAAGGACCCAGATATCCGGGGCCAGGGGACTAGTGAATCGTAACCACTTTGGTCCCTAAGCCCTCGCATCCCCCCTTCCTAACTTCAGGTGTCACACAGCAGTGTGATGTAGTGGAGAGGGAGGACCAGGTCTGAAGATGGACCTGGCTCTGCGTCTTATAGAGCTGTGATATTGGGGAAATTGTTTAAACCTTCATACTTGCCAACACCAAATATCATTATGTAGATTAAATGAAATGACTCAGAGAAAGAGTGCTCAATAAATGTGACCATTATCATTAATAATAACTAGCTCAGGAATAAAACAAGTCTCCCTTCCTCTGCCTCTTTAATCTATCTGGGCTCTCAAAGGATTGGGCGATACAAACTCACAAAGCTGAGGACACATCTTCTTTACTCAGTCTACTCATTCAAATGCAAATCTCTTCTAAAAAAATCCCTCATAGTCACACCAGAAATCATGTTTGGCCAGCTATCTGGGCACCCCTTAGCCCAGTCAGGTGGACAGATACATTCGCTGTCACAAGAGCTTATGGATTCTAGTGTCAGGCAAGGACCGTGTAGCGCAGTGACACTGTAGCTGGAGCAGATTCCAACCCTACCTGCATCATTTGGTGGCATCATTTTGTGGGATTAATTCAAGTTACTGAAATGCTCTGTGCTTCCCATTCCACATCATTACAGCGGAGTCAATAATGGTAACTCCTGCAAAGGAAAGATGTTTTAACTTAAAGTTCGGAAAAAGGCCTCTGGTGCATAGTAAAGACATATATGACATCTTATCTTGGATTATCATGCCTTGGCTTTTGTCTTAATTTGGTGTCTCCCAAGGCAGAGCCCGAAACAAGAATCTGGGTGCAGGTAGGTTATGTGAGAGGTGATACCAGGAAGCAAAGATGAGAAAGCAGGGGTAATGAGATAAAAAAAAGAAAAAAATAATATCATGAGAGCGCTTTCTAGAGGATTTTTCTAGAGGTTCTATGAGCTTTAAGAATAAAGATCTCTTAGCCAGGTGTGGTGGCGCATGCTTGTAATCCCAGTACTTGGGAGGCTGAGACCGGAGGATCTGGGTTCACGGCCAGCCTCAGCTACTTAGTGAGGCCCTCTGCAACTTTGTGAGACCCGGTTTCAAAATAAAGGATAAAAAATAGGGCCGGGGGTGTAGCTTGGAGGTAGAATGCCCCTAGGTTCAATCCCCAGTACCGCAAAAAAATAAAAAAGAATAAGATCTCTTTAAAGCAATATGTAATGCTTCCTAGAATTCTCCCTACAGCATACCATCCTGGGTACCATTTGGTTGAGGATTGCTGCAGGGGTATTAATTCTCCATTCCGAATGGTGAGTGGGAGGCTGACTGGACGGGGTATAGACAAAAGCCCCAGGGAAGATGTGCGAAGATGCACAGTGGGGGCTCGAGGTGGGATGTGGTCTCATGGAAGCAAAGCTGGGCTCACCCTGAACTGTCTACTACAGCTGGGGCTAAAATCGAGGGGGGGGCTGCAGGGTAAGTGTGCAAGCCACCACTGAGGTCTCCTCCAACACCCTGAATCAGGGGGTGAACTTTCAACTGTGCAGGGTCAGAAATCCCATTTTAAATCTTATTAGCTTATTTGAGAGATCTGGCAAAGGGACATCGATTTATTCTAACTAGGGTCACATTATGTACTTCTTGGTAGCAGAAAGTCTTTTTGCTTATTTTTTGTGGTACTGGGGATTGAACTCAGGGGCATTCTACTCCCAGCCCCCCCCCCTTTTTTGAAACAGGGTCTTGCTAGGTTGCTGAGTTTGAGGCTTAAAGAGAGCCGTACCTGGCCAGGCATTCAAATGAACCACTCTCTTCTTAAAGATAGATCCATATAGGATTCTAGATTGCAGATGGCAAAGCTCTCTGCAATTAATTTATATAAGAGACCATTCCTTAGGGACATTGCACTTTAGGGACAGCTATAGTTGCAGTTGTAATTGTCCTCATTATTGGTGGGAGAAGCAGCAGCCGCCAGGGTGGTAATTAAGTCATGGTTGTATATGGAGTAATGACGGAGTGCCAGGTGTAACCCAGGCACTGTACTTCGCTCTTGAGCATTGTGCTACATGCAGTCGAAGTCAGCTCTATGGGGTGTGCGGCGTTTCCGTCCCCATTTCATGGCTGCAATAACTGACGATCACAGAGATTAAGGAGCTTTCTAGCATCCAGACACCAGCAAGTAGTCAATAGACACTTCTAGAAGGAACAGCAGACACCACTTAGTTTTATCATCTTGTAGCAAAACAAAACCCATAAAAACCTTAGAACTTGTGTAGCTTCCCTGGCGCTTCCACGAGGTCAAAGCTTGACTCATCTGACTTAAGCGAACATAGAACGCGTGGTTCTGCCTCAGTAAGTCCAGAGCTAAGCCACGTCACCAGGACCTGGTCTCTCTCCATCTCTAGGGGCTTCTGCTTTCCTCGGTCCCTCCATGCTCAGCGTCCCTGGATGGAGGCCAGGGTGACTGCCAGCAGGCCTGGCCTCACGTCCCAGAAAGAACAGTTTCACACTGAAGATGGCAAAGAGCGCAGGGCCGCCGGCGCATTGGCTGGGATTGAGATTGGTCTGTTTCTAAACCCAGCGGTGGGGAAGCTGTCACATGGAATGACAGCGGGGTGGGCGACGTGTCCCCACAAAGAGGTGATGCTTCTGGCCCACAAAAGAGATGCTGGGCAGGTCAGGATGCTGGTGGTCACTGAATAGGCTCATATCATTGTTATTTTTACATCTATAAATAATGATTGTATACTCAGCATCTCCCTGGAATAGTCATTCTTTGTTTTTTCTTATCCAACTCAGACATCTAGGTACATATTTTCAATTTTCCCTCTCTTGAATTTCTACTTCTTAACTCACTTCCATCTAGAACAGCCCCTTTCTTTCCTTCCTTCCTTCCTTCCTTCCTCCCTCCCTCCCTCCCTCCCTCCCTCCTTTCTTCCCTCCCTCCCTCCTTTCCTTTCCTCCCTTCCTTCCTCTCTCCCTGCCTTCCTCTTTCCTTTCCTTCCTCCTTCTTTCCTTCCTTCCTCCTTCTTTCCTTCCTTCCTCCTTTCATTCCTTCCTTTCTTGTACTGGGGGTTGAACCCAAGGGCATTCTACCTCCAGCCGTTTTGTTTTGTTTTGTTTTCTTTTGTTTTGTTTTGTTTTGTTTTGTTTTGAAACAGGATCTCACTAGGTTGCTATGAGTCTCACTAAGTTGCTGAGGCTTTCCTCAAATCTGTGATCCTCATGTCTCAGCCTCCCAGTGACTAGGATTACAGGTGTGCAATGCCACGCCCAGCTTTAGAACACTTAGCCGTGGTCAGTTTTTCCTCTCTCCCCAGGGGACTTTCAGTAATGTCCAGAAACATTTTTGGTTATCACCCTGGGAAGAGGGAGTTGCTACCATGCTACCTCTTGGCTTTCCTGCCATGTAGCAATAGCTTTATTTATCTAGTTCGAATGTTTACAGGTGAAGCATCGTTTGATGCTAGGTGAAACTTGGGTGGAGTATGGTTTCTAGAAGGTAGAGGCCAGGGTTGCTGCTAAACTTCCCACAGTGCACAGACAGCGCCCTACAACGAACACTTTCCTGGTTCAAAATGTCAACAGTGCAGAGACTGGGACCAGTCCTAATCAAAGGCTCAAAAAGGTTGTTTCTAATGTTATCACACCTTCCATATTGTGAAGCTGGCACGTCAAACTCAGCCTGTAGATGTCCTGACTTTTCTTTTTTTTTTTTTTTTT
>PVJS01011767.1:0-45084 GCA_004027185.1 Glis glis
AGGGAGAGAGAGAGAGAGAGAGAAAGAGAGAGAGAGAGAGAGACAGGGAGAGAGAGATAGAGATAGAGAGAGAGAGAGAGAGAGAGAGAGAGAGAGACAGGGAGCTGAGGCTGGCTGCGAACCCGGATCCTCTGGTCTCCGCCTCCCAAAGTACTGGGATTACAAGTGTGCGCCACCACGCCCGGCTTGAAATAGTATTTTAAAATTTATTTTTAATTAACACATAATAATTGTGTCTTTGTGGAGTACAGTGTGATATTGTTGTACATTTATACATTGTATAATGATTAACTCAAGATATTTAGGTTATCTGTTATCTGAAACATTTATCATTTCTTTGTGATGAAAACATTCAAAATCATCTCTTCTAGTGAGTTTTAATTATACAATACAACATTGTTGACACTCATCACCCTTTTCTGTACTAATGTACCAGAATTTATTCCTATTTGGCTGTGACTTTGTACCTATTAGCCATCTCTCCCCATCCCCACCTTCTCCTTTACCCTTCTTGACCTCTGGTAACCACCACTCTGCTTTCTACTTCTATGAGCTCAGCTTCTTAGATTCTACATCTGAGTGAAATTATATGGTATTTTTCTTTCTTGCCTGGCTTATCTCACTTAACATTATGATTTCCAGGTCCATCCATATTGCTGCCAGTGACAGAATTTTATCCTTTTCATAAATGAATAGCATTCCATTCCAGCCGAGGAAGGAAAGAAAAAAAAGATTATATACCACATTTTCTTGAACCATTCATCTAGTTATGGGCACTTAGGTTGATTCCATAGCATGACTATTGTGAATAGTGTTGCAGTAAACATGGGGGTGCAGGTGTCTTTTTGACATACTGACATACTGATTTCATATCCTTGGTATAGAAAAATAGATTTTTTTAAAAAGAAAAATGAGTCCCTTTGACCTCTCACCCCCTGAAGATAAATGGGAGGTGAAAGAACAAGTAAATTATAAGTTAGGGTCCTTTATATGAAGGAAGTAATGAAGAAGGCACAGTGTGGAAATACCCCACAGAAAAACTGAGGATGAAGTTGGATGTTGAGGTGTCCAGAGACCACACACACAATAGATATATCCATCCAGTAGGAAGGACCCCACCTTGACAGGTAACAGAGGAAAGACCCCAGTTATGACTTTATAACATTGACTAAGGGCACAGAAACAATCCTCTCAGCCCCCTGGTATGACCTCTGATGCTGGCCCCCAGCTCCAGAAACCAGAAAATGGCAATGACTATAAAAATGTGGGCAGCGAGAAGGAGAGAGATGTGGGAGGCAGTTACAACCATCACATGAACAGTTTGTATAACCAAACTTGTGCTAGGTGGCCCTGAACTTGGGGGTTGTGCACCTACCCTCACCCCCGGGATGTAGTGCTCTTCTCAAGAGCTCAGGTATTTTAAGTGGCACCTCCAAATTGAGGGCTCAGATTTGGAAGTTGTCTCAACCCCAAGCTGGCTTCTTGCACTTAGAAAATGCCTAACATGGATTAAACACTACACTGGGTGACCCTTGCTTTCCAAGACTACAAAGGCTGAGTAAGGAAAGCAAAAACTGATGTCATTCAGGAGGCTTAGTCATTATTGGATGACTGACTTAACTTCATAAATAAATTGTAAAGTGCCTACTCAGAGGGCTAATGCTAATGCCCTTTAGCAAGGGCTCAAACAGAAGAGATGAGGTAAGATCCTGTGAGGTTGGAGATGTTCTCTAAATCACTGTGAAGATATGGGACATGTACTCCAACCCTGGGCTCCTCCAAGTGTGGTCCATGGATATTCTAATCTGTGAGTTGACAAGAATGGAAATCAAAGAGGAAGTATTTACATATTTTATAACGATTCGATGTTGGCGTGGTGTTTTTATTACATCTTATAAAATTATTGGTCCACAGTGGAAGAGGAAGGAAACACTGGTCTTTTACCACAGAGTGTTTGAGAAGCACTGCTCTAACACGGGTGTCCCCAAGCTTCTCTGGTCATTGGTTACCAATGAGGTCACATTGGCTCCAAAACCCATATGCCATTGGTTCTTCCTCCTAGGCATTCACATGGGCCTTCGCTCCCCAAAATGTCCACACAACATGCATGCATGCGGGGGGCTCCAGGAGATGTCTCCTGTTTGTTTGAGTGTCAACCTCTCCCCCCAGGTGTCAGCAGGTATACGCCCCACTGGACACCTGCAGGTGCATCAGGCCAGGACACCTTCCCCTCCAAGGGGAGGTGCTGCGTCTCCTGTTCTCAGCACCACACAATCTACTTTCCCTTCACAGACCCTGAGTAGAACCAGGAGCCACACACGCGCTGACCTTGCCTTCTCTCTCTAGGGCCCAGTTAGACACCCACCCATGCCTGGGCTGAAGGAGGGGTGGGGAGAAGATGATTTCTCCTGGGGCCCCAGTACCAAATTGCGCCCATGAATAAATGCCACAGGGATCACTAGCCCCTCACAGTCCATTTTCAAGTTCCAGGTGGCCAGTCCCCCATTCATTCCACATGTTTTTCTGAGAGTTTTCCAGGGTCTGTAAAGATGGTTTCACTAACTGGCAGCCTTCCTATGCTTTATCCCTGCATGCATGTTTTAATCTGTACTTAGGTTCCACGAAACCCCTGTCATCTCGTCACCTGAAAGCTGTGACTAACGACATGGACCATGCGGGAAACAGAACTATAACGTTTACAGTTGTAAGTTCCCCTAGACTTGGGAGGTTGCTGAGAGTGAACTCCGACAACAGCACAGAGGAGGTTTCCGTCTTTACCCAGCATCTGGTGAGTCCCATTGTCTGTGCCGCTGGGCAGGGCTGGGCGTCCCTGCAGGGCAGGCCTCACGTTTGTTCCCATCCTGTTACGCCAAGCGGTCGGTCTGCCCCTCTGCCCAGGCAGTCCCTCACTGCAGCTGTGCTGGTTTCTAAACCTGACACTTTGTAAGGAGTTACAAGAAGAGAAACAACTGTTAGAAAGTGCTACTCACATTTAAACTTTGTGTCTAAAAAATAAAAAGCGACCCTTTTATGACTAAAGACTGACTTTAAAGCAAATCCAGAGTGTAGTTGCTAGAGGGTATGTGTGTATGTATATATATATATATATATATATGTATATTATATATATATATATATATTATATATGTGTGTGTACATTTATATTTAATATATAATATGATATGTATTATTTAAAATAACTATATGTATATTTGTATATATAAATATGTATGTATATATAATCTGTCTCCAACCCTAGTGTTTTAAACTTTATTACCAGCATCACCATCCACTTATTTTTTTATTAAAATGAAGAAATCTAGCCGGGCTTGGTGGCACATGCTTGTAATCCCAGTACTTGGGAGGTTGGGACAGGAGGATTGCAGGTTTGCGGCCAGCCTCAGCTACTTAGTGAGGCCCTTGGCAACTTAGTGAGACCCTGTTTCAAAATAAAGAATAAAAAATAGGGCTGGGAGTGTAGCTTGGAGGTAGAATGCCCCTGGGTTCAATCCCCAGTACCACCAAAAAGAAAAAAGAAAGTCTTTGTTTCCATATAGAATTTTCAAATATAACTATTCCTCTTGTTTGCTATTCAACTTTCCTTTTCTGTTCTGAAACAGTGTATACATGAATCTGACAGTTGGTTCTGCTATAGATTTACATGATTAAAGAATAAAAAATCCCCAATCCAGTTTAAAGGAAATAGCAGGAACAAAGTGTACGTCTGCTGTTAAACTCTAAACTATTTGTTTACTGTTAAACTCTCAGCCATTTGTCTTCTGTTAAACTCTCAGCCATTTCGCTCCAGTATGATGTGGCAGGGTCGAATTTGGCTTTTGCTTTGCAATTGCCTTTGTCTGGGATGCATTTAAGGGAACGGGTCACGAGGCTAGCAAAAGCTCTGAACATGACCCCAAAACGGGGAGTATAATTTCTCTGGTTCACAGATGCACTTCAGAAGGGGGAAAAAAGGATTAGGGTGAAAATTACATCGTGTAGTGAAGCCGAAATGTTCCCAGAGGCATCAAAACATGTACCAGGGTCAGTTTGCATTTTGAATACTAACAAGACATCATAAAGACATCATGGCTCTAGCCATAGTTCCTTTTTCTTTTTTTAAAAAAAGCTTTGCTTATGATCATTGTAAACATTATTTTCAATGATTTTTGATCATAACTATATAGTATTTTAGATCAATGTGGTCTAAATAGGCTTCAGAAGATAGGGTAGCCAGAATCCAGTAGGTTTTGCTGCACTGACAAACAATGCCCAAATCTTAGTAGCTTACAATAACAAAAATGAATTTCTCACTTGTACTGTATATTAGCCGTGGGTTGGCTATGGATCTGCTCTACGTGTCTTCTTTGTGCCAGGATCTAAATTGAAGGAACAGTCTCTCTCTTGGACATTATTGCACTTGCAGCAGAGAGAAAAACAGCAATGGTGGAACCATGAGATGGTCTGCATGTTTCATCCAAAGTGTCACCTCTACTCACATTTTATTGGCTAAAGAAAGCCACATGAACTAGCCTGATGTCAGTGGGGTGGAGGAGTGTGATCTTATAGGGAGGAGCCACCAAATAGCTGGAACGGTAGGGTAACCTACTGCAGTGATCTAGCCTGATAATCTGAAACTGTTTATAATACTGGAAGTCAGAGTACATTTTCCTATGAAAATAAATCACTTTTAAAATATGACACATTTTTACACAGCAAATTAATACCTCATTCTAGATATAAGGTTCCAGGGTAAGCAAACCCTTGATTGATAACAATTCAGTTACTTTAAGGTTTTATATTTTCTCCCTCATAATTCCTTCTGCTTTTATGGACAAAAAGGCAAATATCCAGAAAACATATTAGCAATGACAGGTGTTGGCCAGAGGAGGTAGTGTTTTGCTGGGGCGCAGGGCTACAAGGGGTATCTGAGATGAAGGGCCCTTGGCTGTTGGTTCCTATGGAGACGGGGGCAGGCTATAGCCCAGACAGTCCCACAAATCAGGGGTAATGAGAGAGGAAATTCACTCTCCTTTTATGGTGTGCAGCTCTTCTCACTAAATAGCCCTTTCCTCTCCAGAGCAGACACCTGCCACACCAGTGGCCTGGTTCACTGCTTTGACTCAATGGTCAAAGGAGAGTTTGTTTTATTGAATACAAAGTTGTGTACAAAGACTGTGTATCATGTTGTTTTTTATACAAGGCACATCCCTGGATATTATAATTCTTTTCTCCCTAAAACAAAATTTTAGGTATATTTAGAGTCTATAAAAATGCAGCATAGTATCCCATGCTTTGCACTTTGGGTGTATGGTATTGCAGAAGGAACATATAATTTAGGAACCAGGTATCCTTTTGCTGCTTCCTGAGCTACTGCTAACTACTAGTGACTGAGTACAAGTCCCTTGGCCTCTGTTTTAATCTACTTTTTCCTTAGCTGTTACCAAAATACCTGACATGAACAACATAGAGAAGGAAAGATTTATTTGGGTTTATGGTTTCAGAGGTACGGTCCATAGTCTGCTGACTCCAAGGCAGACATCCTGGTAGTACAGTGTGTGGCAGAGAACAACAGCTCACCTCATGGCAGCTGGAAAGCAGAGTGAGCAAGAGGAGGGATCAGGAGAATATATAGTCCCCAAGGCCACACCCCCAGTGACCTGTCTCCTCCAGCCATGCCCCACCTCTGAACCTTGCTGCACAGGGGACATACTTTCAACACATGAGCCTTTTGGGTGGACATTCAAAACCCAAACCATCATCACCTCTAAAGTCAGAAGATCCGGATTAGCTCTGTGACTTAGGGCAAATTACATTTATTTAGTTATTGTACTTGGAATTGAACCCAGGGGCATTCTACATCCAATCTACACCCCCAGCCCTATTTTATTTTTCATTTTGAAACAGGGTCTTGCTAAGTTGCTGAGACTGGCCTTGAACCTGTGATCTTCCTGTCTTGGCCTCCCAAGTACTGGGATTACAGTGTGTTCTACCACATGTGGCAAATTATATATCTTTAAAACCTCAGTTTCCTCATCTGTAAAATGGGCAAATAATAGTATTTATCACTGAAACCATTTAGAACATTCACCATGTAGCAAGCAGTGTGCTATGCTTTCTAATTATATTACTTATCCCCATTTACGTCTCAGATCCTGAAGTACACAACTTGCCCACAGGGGCAGAGACAGGATTTGAACCCAGGGTTCCTGACTCTAAGCCAAGCTCCTGTCAGCTAAACCATGCCTTCCTCCTAGAGTTTAAGTGTGGAATAAGTCAGTTAATAGGTGTAAATGCTTTGCATGTTTCTCCACTCTTTTAGGAGCTGTTAGATGGAGGCATCTCTCCAATGATTAAGAGAGACAGGATGGAAATATTTTATTACCCACAGGTCCCAGGGGTACATGGCATGCTCACAGGCCATGTACATCAAGAGGTCAAGAAGAAGGAGAAAAGGAGCCATAGGCTGTTGCCTCTATTGTATCCAGGGGTTATCCAAACAGGTTTCCTAAGGGGAATTCCACTTGGTTGGCTTACAGCAGGCAGGCGTAAGCTCCAGGAGGTCGTACAGTGGCTGTATAATGGTCACTGACATTATCTGCACAGTCCATGTGGGGAGTGAGGTTTAGTGGGATCGTCATGCAGGCTGCACTAGCTGTCCGCTGGTGGTCACTAGAAAGCAGTTGTATAAGGCGAATATCCAGATTAACCGCATGGAAGAACTGGGGTAGGGGATAAAACTAGAGACTGTCAAGGGTGCCTGAGCCCTGCTTCTGGTATGAGAAAGTACAACTGATAATTAAAAAGAGATGCTTCGGCGATATAAAATTATAAGAACTGCAAACCGTAATTAAATGGTGGCTAAGGCTGATGTTATTATCTTTTTGTTCTTGGAAACCTAAAAAGTCCATTTCCTCTCCTAGTAGCTGAAAGACTAGTTTCCCAGGGGAAGGCAATTTTTCTGGGACACTGGAAATAGCCAGTGTGTTTTCTTTAATTTGCTATAGTAATTTAATGAATGGAAATGAGGTCATCAGAGGAGAGTGACATTTGTTTTACCTTATAACCCATTCATTGTTCCCCTCTGGGGAGAGTCCCTGGTTGATCTTGAATGTATTTCCCTGAGGGATGCTGAGAGAAGAGGGCTAAGGGAAATGTAAGGGGGCCTCAGGCAGGGATTGGACAGAACACAGGCGGGAGGAGGATTAAGACCTGGGGCTGGGGCCTTATTCTAAGACCCTGTCCCACTGATCAGACCAAGAAGGACATGGTGGAAGGACTCCCTAGGAGCAGCTGAGAGCCACTGCAGCCAGGTAGAGGGTGGATAGGATATGTTTCGTTATATTTCTATGCATTTAATCAAAATACCCTGTCTCCCTTTCCACTTCAGTTATCACAAAGAACATCAGAAATGTGGGTAAGGAAGGGAATACTCAGAGAAACTCTGGAGGGATATAAACCAAAATGTAAACTCTGGAGTTTTCAGGGTAGTAGCTTGTTGTTATTATTGGGGTTTTTGCATGTGTGTGGTACTGGGGGTTGAACCCAGGGGCGTTTTACCTCTGTGCTACCCCCCCAGTCCTATTTTATTTTTTACTTTTGAAACAGGATCTCACTAAATTGCCAAGGCTGGCCTCACACCTGCTATCCTCCTGACCCAGCCTCCCAAGTACTGGGATTATAGGCATGCACCACCATGCCTGGCTAGTAGTAACTCATTTTGATGTTTCAGTACGTGTGTGGTTTTCTGAATATAAAAATAGAATACTTGCTTATTGTAAAAATAAAATCATAAAACATTAAACCATTAACTTTATTGAGAAAGAGCAGAACATCACCCATGAGTATGGTACAATGGGTGTTAATCTAAAGGTATTCCGATTCCAGGTAGCTTGTGTGTTCAAAAATAAACATTTTTATTTGTGACTTGGGAAAAGGAAGAAATTTATTATTCATCTCCCTGGCTCTGTCCTTTCCAGATCCTATCTCTTTTTTTCACATGCAAATGGAATGTGAAACTTTTCCTGAAGTCTGTAGTTTTATGTCCTCTGTCAAATAGGACCCTGGCCAGCTCTCAGCCATTTTATGATGGCTCAGATTTACTACCCAGCAGCTCCAGAACATTCTTGGAAGTAGAAGAAGTGGTTGAGGCAGGCTATGGAGGTGGTGAGGGTCAGATACTTCTCTGTTGAGCTGGGGGCTATAGCTCAGAGGTAGACCACTTGGCTAGCATGTATGAGGCCTTGGGTTTAATCCCCAGAACTCGGGGGTTGGCTTCTCTTTGAAATACTAAGCACTGGTACTTGTTAACATGTATTATGTGCTTTGATTAGTTTTCTTCAGTCTGGTTGGTGAAAAGAGAGAGTGCTCAGGAAATAAAGGATTATAAGAGGAGTTCAGAACTATGCAGCCATATATAAGTTATTACATGGCTTTCTGGACTAGTTTTCTAATCTCAAGAGTCAGTTCCGGCCAGTAGCCTGCCCAGTGCCCAGTTTGGAGAGTGTTCCAGGTAGCCAATGGTTGAGTGCTCTTTCTTACATTTACCTGAGAACATCAAATTGTTCCCAGCTCTCTACCACCCTCAGCTGGGGGAGGCCAAACCACAGTATCATTTGCACATAAAACCCACACTCTTTTTTGTTCACCGTGGACAAGTGAAAATGACTATTTTAATCAGTGGCTCTGGATAGAAATAGCTTATGAGAGAAATCTTGGCTCTTTTATGCTTAATATCATACTTTGGCAAAATAATTGTGAGAAAAAATTAGTTATGTCATTGCTCAAAAATACTTTCTTTTGTGTGTGTGTGTGTGTGTGTGTGTGTGTCATGGGATTGGACCCAAGGGAATTCTACCTCCAAGCTACACCCTCAGCTCTATTTTATTCTTTATTTTGAAAGAGGGTCTCACTAAGTTGCTGAGGGCCTCACAAGAAGCTGAGGCTGGCTGTGAACCTGCAATCCTCCTGTCTCAGCCTCCCAAGTACTGGGATTATAAGCGTGCACCACCACGCCCAGCTCAAAAATATTTTCTTATCCCAGAATAAACTCACTATTTTTTAAAAACCATACCATGTCAGCCTAGCAAGATAAACAAGTAACCTTCTTTTTTTCCCTGACCATATTATATCTGTCTAAGTGGGAAAAACTAAACTGCAGAAACTTTTGCTGAAAATTTTGTGTCCTGAAGAATTAAACATATGAGTTACAGAGAAGGTAAATCATCAGATTTTAAAGTTAAATGAAAGCTTTTTAAAGAATTTAGAGAAATTAGCGTTCCTTTCAAAGAATTTATGAACAAAACAAGAATCGAATTCTGTAAAGCAGTGCTCTTTTCCAAGTAGAGCTCAGAGTTAATTGAGTGATTTTCATTCCAGTGCTTGTTGAGATAATTTAGAGTCATTAAAAAGCAAAGTGTTCCGGTTTTGATGTTTATGACACCTGGCCCCTTTTCTTTTCCACAAAGCCCATAATTGCATTTTAGTTATGGTGCTGTTGTGGATGGTATGGGAGCTCATCCATCTTGGTCTCTGCCTGCTGCTACAATACAGATACAGGTTTCCAGGGACACATTTAGAAAATTATACAATCAATGCTGTGCTATGCATTTTGTCTAATTATTCCTCCCAGGATCTGGTGTATTGCTCCAGACAACACTTATGTTTTTCAGGAATGGTGAGCACATTTCCCATAGGATAGAAATTAATTTATTACAACTTAATGGAGAGTACAATCAACTGAGTGGCTCATTAAGCTCTGGTCGTTGAATTTGCTGATCAGGGAGGGATCAGTGTCTTCCTGTTATCGATGACTCTGCCCCTCCCCCCCCCGCCACTGCTTTCTTGGGGTCTGTGGCTCAGTGGCAGCTAGACTTCATAGTCATTGTGGACATTTTCCACCAGTTTTTCACTTCGGCAATTTTGGTTTTGCCACTACAATTCACTGAATTATATGGAGAGTATTTTTCCATGTGTAGCAATTATTGTATTTTGTTGGCACTTAGTTACCTATTCATCATTCAAACTGGGCTGATGGGTCCTGGCCCAAAGCTTTAAATAACCAAAGATGATTCTTTCTGTTAGAATTGTTGGCTCTTTGCCAGGAGTGATGGTGCAGCCGGCCTGTAATCCCAGTTGTTGGGAGGCTGACATGGGAGGATCACAGGTTCAAGGCCAGTTTGCAGTTGACAAGACCCTGTTTCAAAATAAAAAAGAGGTCCAGAAGTGTAGTTCAGTAGTAGAATGTCCCTGGTTCAATCCCCAGTACCACAAAAGAAGAAGAAGAAGACGAAGAAGAAAAAAGAATTGTGGGCTCTTTCTTTGAAAAGGCAGATAGAACTAATTTCCATTTTAATGAGAAGGGTTTAGCCAGGCTTGGTGGTGCATGCCTATAATCCCAGTACTTGGGACGCTGAGACAGGAGGGTGGCAGGTTCACTGCCAGCCTCAGCAACTTAGGTAGACTCTCAGCAACCTAGTAAGAGCCTGTTTCAAAGGAAAAAATAAAAAGAGCTGGGGGTGTAGCTCAGAGGTAGAATGCTCCTGGGTTCAATCCTCAGTATACCCCCCCAGAGAGAGAGAAAGAGAGAGAGAGAGAGAGAGAGAGAGAGAGAGAGAATGGTTTATCCTTTCCCCTTGTATTAATTTCCCCCAGCTGCTGTAATAAAGTACCACAAATTTGGTGACTTAAAAAAGCAGAAACATATTCTTTCACAGCCCTGGGGGCCAGTCTTATCTCCATTTCACTGGGCCTAAATGAAGGTGTTAGCAGGGTGTGTGCCCTCTGAAGACTTTGGGGAGAAATTCCTTCCTTCCTCTTCCTGCATCCTGTGCCTGCAGGTATTCCTTGGGGTGTGGCCACATCACTCCAACCTCTGCCTCCATGGTCATGTTGCCTTTTTTTCTTCTGTCTGTGTAACCCCGCCTCCCTTTTGTAAGGCCACAATGCAGTTAGGGCCCACCTGGATGATTCCAGTTGGTCTTCCAATCTGGAGATCATTAATTTAATCAAATCTGCAAAGTCGTTGCCATAGAAGGGACATTCACAGGTTCCAGACATTAGTACCTGATACCACTGGGGGGCATTTGTAGCCTAATACACTCATATATGACAAAAGCAAGAAGCCACATACTACCCTCTGCTGTTTCCTAATAATAACCTTCTATATGACTTTATTTGGTAGTTTTATTAAAAGTCTACACACTTATAATGACATGAGGCTCATGAGAATCTTTTATTTAAATGTAGATTTGAACCTCTCTGCCAGGTAGTTGGCTATATTTCTGGGATCCTTGAAGAGATTTTTGTTCCAGCAGGTTTCTGCAGAGAGAGACCTAGTCATGCAGGGGAATGAACCACAACTCTTGGAACAATTATTTGGGCTAGGTATTCAGTTGCCCGTTTCTAGCTAGAGATTTCTAAATATCACCATTTAGGAATTTAGGTTTCCTGAAATGCCTCTTCTACCCATTCCCATTAGGGGAATCACTCCTGGGACTTAGCCCAGCCTGACTTTATTTAGTCTGATACCCAGGTACTCTCTAACCCTGGCATTCTGGGCTGCCTTGGACTTCTGGTCTCTTCTGGGAACCTTGCACCCTCTATGCCCAGCTGTTTCCCGAAGCCATGATTGTGCCCATCCTAGTGGGAAAGAAAAAGGGCTGACAGAGAGCAGTCATTCCTCAGAGCTCATCTTTCAGGAGCACAGGATCTTGGTGCTTTCAGAAGGTTACTTTTTAGGGCTTTTTGACTAATCCTCATGGAACCTTAGAGACTTTTTCTTCACCAATTGTGTGGCTGTCTGTAGTCTCCTCTCCCCATGAACACTGCCCAGGATAGAGCTGGTTTGGGTCAGTTGTCTTTCCTTGCTCCTTCTGACCAACCATTGCCCTGTCCAGAGACGTGGACTTTGGGCAAAGCCATCGTGTTGTAGAGAGCCACATGAATGGATTCCTGTCTCCATCTCCCCCTTCCCCCAGCCGACCCTGAGATAATTTGGTTGCTCTCTTCCCCAGTGGGAATCAAAGCTGTGTTTGACTTTTAACCCCCACTGTGGGAAGGATCAGTGTGAAGGACTCAGGCTCTGGTTTTCTTATCAGGATCAGAGGCAGCTATATTTAGAAAGACCCTCAGAATGAAGACATTCTCCTGGGTGTTCTAGCCCTGCCTTTTAGCCAAATTGGACAATTTCATTCTTATTATCCTTGGTCCTGTCCACACGTACTTTTGTGGACCTATGGAATGTCTTCAGAAAAAAATAAAACTAGTCAGATTCCACACCATGGTTGACTCCACCAAGCATGGTGTATCTGAGGTTTTGCTTTATCTCTGGGTCATCCAAGGGCACTCACAGTGTCCCTCAGCTCTCAGACTTCAGGGTTAAAAAACGTAGCCTTATGCAAGCATGTATCTGTTAGTCACACAGGGGCTCCCCAAACAGCAATTACCTTCAGGAAAAACTCCTTTCCCTTCAATCCACCCTCTTCTTCCCAGTGTCTTATGATTAAGAGATGACACTAGTGTGGAAGAACTGGAATATAGATAGCCTTTCTTTAATTTGCCATTTGTAATAAACACAACTATAGAATGAACTATTTCTTTGAATCATTCCAAGTCTGGCCAAGCTCTGGCCAATACTGACTGCCCTGGCCAGGCCAGACCACACAGTGGCATTTGTCTGTTCCTGGTCATACTTGCCAACTGACTTACCCAATCACTAGGTTCCTTGAAGTTGGAGAGCATATCTTGTGAATTTCTTTGTTGCCTTGAATCTCATTGAGTTTTCCACACTGTGGATGCAGTTCTTAGTGGAAAAACTATGAACTCTAGAGTCGCAGAGGGCTAGGTTTAAAACTAAGTTCTCCTTAGCCCAGTATAGTGGTACATACCTATAATCCCGGTACTTGGAAGGCTGAAACAGGAGGATCACAGGTTTGAGACCAGTGCACACTTAGTGAGACCTTGCTTCAAAATAAAAAAAAAAAAGGGCTGGGGGTATAGCTGAGAGTTAGAATGCCCCTGGGTTCAATCCCCAGTACAAACAAGCAAACAAACAAAAAGCTAGGCTCTCCCACTTACTGTTTATTTATGTTTTCTAAGCCTTGTTTTTCCTAATCTGTCAAATGGGCATAACAAGAATCTCCAAAACAATATTAAATAAAATGAGTTATGTAAATTGCCTTGTAGAATGCCTGGAATTTTTATTTAGGGCTGAATAAAAGTTAGGTATTAGCTGGGCGTGGTGTCACATGTCTTTAATCCTAGCACTTGGGAGGCTCAGAAAGGAGGATCTTTGGTTCAAAACCAGCCTCAGCAACTTAGGGAAACTCAGCAAACTAGGAAGACCCTGTTTCAAACCAAAAAATAAAAAAGGGCTGGGGGTATAGCTCAGAGGTAGAATTCCCCTAGGTTCAACCCCCCAGTTCCAAAAGAAAAAGAAAAAGAAAAAAAGTTAGGTATTTCCTATGTGTTTTTGTTAAATAAACGTGTAAGAATATCCTGGATTTCCTTATTTCTACTGCTTCATGATAATAAACATGTATACTTTATAATTAAATTTTTAAAGTCATTTATTTGCTCATTAAGCAAATATTTATTAAAATGCCTAGTAATAGAACAAATACTTATTTACAAAGCAAACAAAGTAAGCCACCAGAATTTGTGCCAACATTCCAGCCTACAAATTCCTTCATTTTTATGAGAAAATATTTATTTTACTGGCATGTTTTAGGACTTTCTGATTGCTTAATATTTCTATGCCATGAGCCTTCCATCTTAACCAGAATCTCCTGATGTCCCGGTGAGGAATTGGTAAGTGAGGACTCATGCTCTCTTGAAAGACCTCCAAGTGCCCAAAGGCTGGCTTTTTGAATACTGATTTGATTATACACCAAAGTGAGATATTTTTCTGTATTTTAGTGCACAAATGGGGGCTCAAGAGATTAAGCGACTTGCATAAAGGCCACAGAGCTGGAAATTAGTAGCATTTATGTTCAAATTTAAGTCTGATCAATCCAAAGCTCAAAATCTACTATACTCTTTTGCTTCTGTTTTAATACTATTCAGTGTCCTTTTCTTCCTTGGAGGAAGAAGAGCAGTAATTCAGTCACTTGGAGCCAAAGAGGTCCTCCAAATAAAGAGCTATAGAAGAGTTCTTATCGACAAGCACAGAGATATGGTTTCTGTCCCCAGCTCTGCTAACAACTAGCCCTGTGGTGGGGCAAGGGCAGAGGTCCCGAAATTCCCAACTTCTCTAAGTGGCTCAGCAGTCTCTCAGTTGCAAACTGTAACCCATCACAGAAAAGTCAGAGCCAAATCTCTCTCTTTAGCAGCTGCCAAATGTTCTTTGTGGTTCCATAGAAATCAAGGATGTGAGAGAGCCAAGGGATATTATAATATTGTCCCTTCAAATAAAAGTACTACTCTGAGAAGTTCCTAGATTTGGAACCACATATCCACCCATTTGTGGGTGACATAGGATTACAGCCTTGTTAAAGTCCCAGAGAAGTAGAACAAGTTGGGGGTGGTGGGGTGGGTAAGGGTTGGCAGGGTGGGGACAGATTAACTCAGGATAAGAAACAATCTCTTCCTGATTCCGAGTGCCCCAGGCACTTGAGGGTTGGTCTCTCCCTCATTCTGTGTGTGTCCTGTCATCAGAGCAAACCGATTATTGGTCCTTTCTTTTTTTTTGCAGTACCGGGGATTGAACCCAGGGGCATTCTACCTCCGAGCTACACCCCCGGCCCTATTTTTTTTATCCTTTATTTTGAAACCGGGTCTCACGAAGTTGCGGAGGGCCTAACTAAATAGCTGAGGCTGGCCATGAACCCAGATCCTCCGGTCCGCCTCCCAAGTACTGGGATTACACGCATGCGCCACCACGCCCGGCTGGTCCTTTCTTGAAGCTGAAAATACCACAGGAGTAAATTACCACAGGAGTTACTTTTTAAATTATTTTTTAACTTTATATTTTGAAATAAATTACAGAACAATTACAAAAAGTACAGACTTATACTGCTCATCCATATTCCCCATATGTTAGCATTTAACCATATTTAATCTATCATTCTCTCTTTACACACACACACACACACACGCATGCGTGCGCGCGCACGCGCACACACACACACCCCTGAAATTTTGAGAGCCTGTTGCTAACGTGCCTCTTCTAAATATCTTGGTGTACACTTCCTACAAACAAGGCCATTCTCTTATATAACCACAGTACAATTTTCAAAATCATGAAATTAACATTGCTACAATAATGTTGCATGATTTATAGATCGTATATAAATTCCCAAGTTGTTCCAGTGTCCTTTATAGCAAAATAAGAAATACCCACGGCATAAAACATAGCATTTAGTTGTCAAGTGTTTTTAGTCTCCTTTATTGTGGAACCATTCCTCAGTTATGTGGCCTTTTATGACCTAGCCATTTTTACCTCTTTTAAGAGTACAGGCCAGTTTTCTGCAGAATGCTTCCCCACAGTTTGATCTTATCTGATGTCTTATCTCCTGTTTTTGCATGATCACTTTCACGTTGTGCATTCTGGGCAGGAACGCCCGAAGCTGCTGGCTTCTCAGAGCTTCCTGTCAGCAGGCTGTGCTGCTGACTTGGTCCCAGCTCTGAGGATGTTTACATTCCTGGCTCGCTGGGGTGCTGCCTTTCAGGCTTCTCCACTGAACAGGTGCTGCTCTCCCTTTGTAACTAAAGAGTATCTGGTGAGGAGATACTTTGTAATCATTTAAAATCCTGTTTCTCATCACACTTTAGCCCACTACTTTTAGCAATGACTTTAAGATTTTTGCCTGAAATGTTATGGCTGTACTAGCTGCTAAATGATTTTTCGCATATTGTTTTTCCTGCTACATTTGTTAGATGAAATTCTACATTTGTTTCTAATGACATTCCAGAAAGACTCCTTCTGTAAAAGAGAAAATATCTGGGTTAATCTAAATCCAGAGGCTAGAAACCTCCCCACCCCCACTTCTTAATCCCAGACCCAGGTATTCAGCTAAGTGGTTTATCTATCCATATATAATACAGTGGACATTTGTAGAGCTGTTGGAAGCTGTTCCTACGGCCACTTTGTACTTGAAGTGACACAATTCCTAACCCTTCTCCCCTCAGGTTCTCCCACACTTCATCTCATGAAGTCCTGGTTTCATCCTCCCTTTCCAGGCCCTCTCCCAACATACACACACACCTACAGGCACACGTGGGCTCACACACTCCCCTCAGAGCCTGGCTCCTAAAGCTGGAGAGGCTAAAGCTGTCCTCTAAACATCAAAGACTCTATTCACCTGCAAACCTCTTTCAGGGCATGGCCAACAACTTGGCATTCCACGGGGACTCTATCCAGTCTTAATATCCAGATACTCAAGACACATCTAATTCACTTCTCTCACTCTCCAGTGTAAAATGAGTCCATCGGTTATTCATACTTCATGTCTCACTTTTGAAATGCCTCTTCAAAAACAGAACCTACAAGAGACCTGTCCTCCACGGGGCTCCTGAAGTACAAAACTATGTTTAGGACTCATCCCCATTTCCTTCCCTTGGACCATTTTATTATTTCAATAACTTCTTATTTTTCAAGGAAACTAATTGTTGCTTATACCAAAGGACCAATGGAGAAGAGTGAGCAGCTTCCAAGAAAGCCTTTCCTCCTGGTTAGCTACATGATGTTACTTCTGGTGTTAAGAAACTGGATTTCTTCTGTTTTACAATACTAGACCTCTCTTATGCACACAATGGGGGACCTATTAGGAACCATCCTCTGGTCCAAAATCCATGGCCCCTCCATCTCTTTCTGGGAGGAGGAATACATTTATGACTAAGCCTTTGTCTTAAGTCTGAAGCTGGGAATAGAAATGGTAGGACTGCTAGATAAAACAGACTTATTTTTCAGGAACCACTGGGGGAATTGAGTCTCTGGTTAGGACCAGAAATTACTGTTTGGAGAAGATAATCCAATTTCCCATCTAAACTGGAGTACTTTTAATTTGAGTAACTCAGTTTCTCATAAGTAATCTGTTTCTTTCTGAGGAAATGTTGAGAGATGATCTTTTCTCCCCATTTAAAATCCCCAAATGACAGCAATTTTGCCTCATGTTTGAATGGTGTAAGAAACAAAAACCATACCAACAGTTCTTGGACACCTGGGACAGGGAGCTTACCTCCCATAGAAACTCACCAGACCAAAAGCCTCTCTGGAACTCGGGTTCTGTATTATCCACTGAGCCAATGTAGTGCCAGAGCAATACATATTCAGAAGTCCAAACTTCTGCTAATTAATATGGCATTTCCAAATATTCACTGGTGCAATAGACTCAACAGTTCTGTAAATTATATGATAGTTTATCCTGGGCACTTTTGAGCTAGACACTAGGATATCTTTATAAAACCCACATAAGTTTAGAACATTATAATAGCTAGCAGGTGAGAAAAAGTGTGACCCATTGGAATTACAGGTTGACTATTTTATCAGTAGCCCCCTGTTATAGTTTGGATATTAAATGTCCCCCTAAGTGCTCATGTGTTAGACTATGCAGCCAGGTTTGGAGGTGGGGTGTGGCTGGAGGAGGTGGGTCACTGGGGGCATGGCCTCGGGTACTGTTATGTGTCCCTGGCGCCTCATGGACTGAAACCTTTGAATCCTCTAAAACCGCAAGCCAATAAACCTTTCTTCCTCTAAGTTGTGCTTGTCAGGTAGTTTGGTCACAGCGATGAAAAAACTGACTTATACTCTCCCTTTTGGGGTACAGTTTTGCACTTTCAGTCACTGTTTGAGGAAAAACTACCCACGTGTTTTCTGGGCAACAAATACTCAGTAGACCCCATCCCCATTAGTTGAATTAAAAAGCACATTGACAAGCACAGGTATTCAAGACTTAGATTAAATTTTGAAAAAATTTAAGGTGGGACAAGCAAGGTGGGACAATTTAAACATCCGTGAGAATAATAATTGCAATAGAATGAAATATATCATGTGTTAAAATTCATAAGTTTGTAATTAGTCCAAAGCAAGCAAACAAACAAACAGGACCAATCCAATGGTCATGTTCCCCTGGTTGGAGCCAGGGGAACAAATCATTGTTCTAAAAATTGTTACAGAAAGAGTAAATCACTTTCCTATTCCTCTTTGTAACTAAATAGCTAATGAGGGGAAGTTCTTCTTAATAGAAGACCACCACATAATAAATGAAGAAGGAATGATAGAAGAGTGGTAATATTTTGCCACTGTAACACTAATAGATTTAGGCAATGGTATATGACTCTGTTAAACTATTAGGTGACTATCTGATGGGGAACATTAAAATGAATGGATCAACCTGTTGACAATCAACCTATCAATCTTATATCCAAAAGAGAGACAAAGCAGATATTATCATGCTTTACGTATGGAAATATGCAGTACAACTTGTAAAATATTCATATCTAAAAATTGAACCTGATTCTTGTTTCTAGATTTAACTATGATATATAAGGATTATAGGGGAGAGAGGAGCATGTTAAACAGCATTATAGAGATGCAGTCAGCAAAATCCAGAATATAAGAAACTCTGCAAGACAACCCAACTCCTTCAACAAATAAATTACAAGAAAAAAATTAAAGAGGGAAACCCATAGATAAAGATGCCTATGAGAAGTATCAAATGCGATGTGTTGGCTTCCTAGGATTTTGACTCAGACAAAACAACTGTTAATAAAAAAGATATGCGCCAGATCTTCAGAGAAATTTGAATACTGATTTAATAATATTAAGTGGTTATTTATAATATTTAGATATAATAGTGGTATTGTGATCATGTTTTTTAAGAGTCATCTTCACCAGTACTTCTAGAGTACTTACAGGTTTAATGCTAGTGATTTCATTTAAAATTATCTGTTGGGCAGAAAAGTTGAGTAAGAGTATACATGCAAAAAGACTAGTTATAAGTTGATAATTATTGAAACTGTCTGATGGGTAAGTAGAGTGTAGAGTTTTATTATACAGTTTTGTGTGTGTGTGTGTGTGTGTGTGTGTGTGTGTGTGTGTGTGTGTTACCGGGGATTGAACCCAGGGGAATTCTGCCACTGAGCTACATCCCTGACACCCCCTCTTTTCTTTCTTTGGCACTGGGGATTGAACCAAGGGATATTTTACCTCTGAGCTATACCTCCAGCCCTTTTTATTTATTTTTATTTTGAAATAAGGTCTTGCTAAGTTGCTGAGGGTCTCGCTAAATTGCTGAAGCTTTCCTCAAACCTGTAATCCTCCTGCCTCAGCCTCCCATATACTGGGATTGCAAGCATGTACCACTGCACTCTTATTACACACTTTCTATAATACAAATACCTTAGGGCATTGTAATCTTAAAATCAATGCATTTTTCTTTCTCTGATGAATAGATCATTTTTAAAGTAGAATTTCCTAGATTTGAAAATTAAATTAACATTTTTTTTGGTGGTACTGGGAATTGAAGCCAGGGGCATTCTACCTCCAAGCTACACCCCCAGCCCTTTTAATTTTTTTGTTTTTGAAACAGGTCTTGCTAGACTGTGGAGACTCTTGCTATGTTGCTGAGACTGTCCTTGAACTTGATATCCTCCAGTTTCAGCCTCCCAAGTACTGGTATTACAGGTGTATGCCACCACTTCCAGCAAATTACCATATTTTTAATGGTCCGTTTATATGGATATGTACAATAGTTTGAGCATGAATAAAGTAAACCTTGGAAAGACATAATCTCTTCCAGTTAGCATATATGTTAATTCTTGTACCATCCTAGAAACCAGGGGCTAATTTTTCTTACTATCTGGCCAGGTCAGTGAAGGGCTGGTATTATACCAGCATGTGGATCGTGAGCACACAGGCTGGACTGCTGAAGACTCTTTTACATTCACGGCATCCTCCCCACCAGCAGCTCTAGGCCCTCAGGAGTTCTGTGTTACCATTTCATATGAAATTAAGGAGCCTGGTCGGCAGAGCTGTCTGCTTGCAAACACAGGTAATGTTGCCAAGATATGGCCTGTGCCATATATAAACACACACACACACACACACACACACACACACACACGCGCGGACAATTTGGAAGTCAATATTTTCCTTTTTGTCAATGCTATCATATCAATCTTTGAAATAAAACTGATGCAGGTATAACAAACTGTTATTTCTTTACATGTCCTCTTCCTCTGAACATCTTTTATGAGCTTAATAGTTGTTTTGGGGAGAGGATACCAACTTGGTTTTAAAGAATTTTATTTATACCTCCAAATGGAGACTTCACATGCCCATAACTGAAAACTGTTGATAGAAAATGAAAATGACAAATGGGTAAATTCTTGAAAGGAAAGGGGTATTGAAAGCTGCACCTGTTTTCATGGTAAGAGAAAGTCCAGTGGTAGATAGGTTAGTAAATTAACATTTGATAAGTGAATCTAAAGATTTTAAAGCTTGATTGCCTGAAATATTGACTTAATTGTGTATGAGTTTATATTTAAGATTAATTTTTTATGTGCCTTGGGTAGCAATGCTAATTCAGGTACTTGAGCAACCAAAGTGTTTAGAATAATCCACCAGGAAAGGGGGATGGGAGGGAGAAAACTTTCTGTCATCTGAAAGTGCTAATGAAATGCCTTTTTTTTCCTTGTTTATGTTTTAATAGGAGCTGCTGTCAAGGAGGGGGACAGAGTTCTAATTGACCAATCTAAGTTAGATGCTTCCAATCTCTTGTTTAAATTACCTGATTCTCAGCGTTCTTCCTATGAAATCTGGTTCCAGGTTACATCTCTTCCACATCATGGAACCATTATGGTTGGAGAAAGAAATCTTACCAAAGAAAAACCCAACTTTTCCCAGTATCTAATTAATAAATTTGGAATCACATACCTTCATGATGACTCTGAATCACTGGCTGATAGTTTTACCTTTGCTGTTTGGCCGAACAAAAGGAGCAAGTCCACCATCATGCCAGAGGCTGACTTTCTAGAAGAGATGTTTAACATTACCATCACTCCTGTGAATGACCAGGCTCCAGAATTAAAAACAAAAGAACTTCGATTGGAAGTTCTACAGGGCAGTAGGTTGGTTGTGGGACCTGAAATCCTGAAAGTGGAAGATCTAGACAGTCCTCCAGATGAGATCAGATACACGATGATCCGTAACCCTAATAATGGCTTTTTGGCAATGGCTTCCCATCCAGACACACCTGCTCACCAATTTACACAAGCCGACATCGATAACTCTCAGGTGTGGTTCATACAAGATGGAAGCCCCTCCTCTGGCGTGTTTTACTTTAGTGTGACTGATGGTGAACACCGTCCTTTCTACAAGCTCTTCCACCTGGATGTCATTCCCATCTCCATCACCCTTGTGAACCTCACCGACCTGCTTCTCCCACAGGGCCAGACCACCATCCCCATCACCAGTGCTCACCTGTCAGCAGTGACCAATGGAAGGAACCCTCGGATCATCTACACGATCACATGGCCCCTCCAACATGGGCACCTGCTGATTGGAAACCAGGTGGTGACCAGCTTTGGACAGGAAGATTTGGATTCAGGAAGACTGTCTTACCACATGACAAATCTCACAGCCTCAGAGGACCAGTTATGGTTCTCACTGTTTACGTCAGAAAGCAACCTGACGGGACAGACACTGGGCATCAGAGTGCAACCTTTACTGCGGGTTACATCAGACCTGAAAATTGCCAACAGAGTGGCTCATCAGCTGAGAAGAAAGGACCTTGATGCCACTGAGCTTGCTAATATTACAAACAGTGATCCCAGATTTGAAGTGACAGAACCCCCTGTCCACGGAAGACTTGTCCGCAGAGTGGTTCGCAGCACCGTGATGGAAGATGCTACCCTGTTCACTCAGAGGGACATCGACCAGGGGCTTGTGGTGCTTGATCCACATGCAAATCTAACAGGCACTGATATTCTGAACGACTCCTTCACTTTCTTGCTCAGGGCAGATCATGTTCAGCCAGCAATAGGTTGTCTCCCCTTCACCATAGTGCCACCTGACTCCTTACTATCACAGACATTTGCACCAAATATTCCTTTATCTGTCACTAGAGATAACCTTGTGACCTCAGGTCTCTCTCAGAAAAAGCCTGTGGCTTCTTCAGGGCCCACGGAATGGACAGGAACTCTGGGGAAGCTGGCCCAGACCAGATGGCAGGGAACAGGTCCCTGGGGACAACACAGTGGTGAAGAGCCAGGTGTGGTTGGCAAGCTCTCTCCCACCAGGGACATCTGGCCACCAGCTCCCACCAAATTTAGCCGTGGGGTACCCCAGCCACTCAGAGAAAGCAGCTACCCCTTGATGGTCATCCTACCCTTGGCTGCAGTGCTCCTACTGCTCACAGTGACTGCAGTGGCCTTGTGTGTCTGGCTGCTCAGACGGAAGGAAGAAAAGGCAAAACCCCTCCTCAAGCCCCAGACCAACCTAGAACCCACAACCCCAAGTTGTAGGCCAGAAAGGAGCATAGCAGTTCCCACCGTCACAGTGACACCCCTCATAAAAAGCTCCAGCAGCCCCCCACCCAGTCTTTTCCAGGCCCCAAGATGTGAACCAATGGCCTCCCACATGGCCGAGCCTATGGAAAAATGCGCTCCTCAGGAGAGGTGGGTGAACCTGGATCCCGACATGGTCAGTCTCTGCCGTCAAACCAACCCGACACTGAAGCACAACCAGTATTGGGTGTAGACTGAGAGCTCGTGTTTCTTATTGACTACCTACTGTGTGCTAGGTACCAGGAAAGGCACTGGGATATAATGGCAGAAAAAAAGAAATGCTGGTAGGAAAAAAAAAAAAAAGCCTGGTCTGGGAGCCACTCAGAGCTGTCATTGCCCCAGTGGTTAGACATCGGTGGGTGTTTAACTTGTATACAGGACCTGTGAACTTTCCATAACAGGCTTTGTATGTCTTTTGCTGGACCTGACTTTTTCAGCATACACAAGTTTTTGTCAATATTTAAACCCTTCACCAAGGTGCTACTGAGCACATTGACCCTCCTGAAAACAGCGGTATTAACTTGGGACACAGAGTCAAAGGAAGGAAAGCTTTGCGTATTTTTCATTGAGGGTTCACTGTCTCTGAATGAATCAACAGGAAGCTCAAGAACTATCTCAGCAGCAGAGATGATTTATCACATCAGTGAGTTTGTTTATGTCATGTTTTTCTGTAATGCTTTCTCCTCCTGGAGTCCCTAGGCTTGGTTTCCTAATGCAGGAAATGCCTTGATGTTCCAGATAGAGGAACCACCTTTGAAGATAGTCACTGAACACATCGTGTTTCATGAAGAGGCTTTGTCTGTTCTGCTTTGTAAAAGCAAACCTAGCAGTAAGAGAAATATTATTTGAAACCCTGAGGGATGGAAAAGTTTGTTAAATGCTTCTGTGGTGCCTCAACGTGGGCTGACTTTACAATGAATTAAAATAATGCCCAATATGTATTTGAATTGTCTAACTGAGCCCACCATTGGCCAAGTCAAGCATTAGTTTCTGTAATAGTAAAAAGAAGATCTTAGTACTTGTCTTAGGAATGCTTTGGGATGAGAATAAGACATCCACTACCAGTGGTTTATGTTGGAGATTGGTGTGCTAGTCAGCTTTTCTCATTACTGTAACCAAAATACCTGACAAGAACAACTTAGAGGAGGAAAAGTGTATTTAGGCTCACAGTTTCAGAGGTTCAGTCCATGGTTGGCCAGCTCCAAGGCAGAAACATCGAGGCAACAGGGTGCAACAGAGCAAGAGCTCCTCAACTCCTGGGGGCTGGAAGCAGAGAGAGAGAACAGTGGAAAGTGGCCAGGGGCAGATGCAGTCCTCAAGACCGCGCCCAGTGACCCTCCTTCTCCAGCCATGCCTCACCTCTGAACCTTTTCTGGAGACACTGCATATCCAAATCATAGCCGTTGGCAAACTTTTTCTGTAAAGAGTTACATCGTAAAGATTTTAGGCCTTGTGGGCCACCTATGGTCTCTGTCATTTACTCTTCTTTTTTTTAATCAACCTTTAAAAATGTAAAAGCAATTCTTAGTTCTTGGATTTGGCCTATAACTATAATATGCCAGTCTCTGGTTTGGGCAATAAAGGTGTTGATTATCTCAAATAGTGAGCATTCTGGAGGTGGGCTTCCAAGGCTGACTGCCGTTCAGGGATGTCATGAGGACTGATGCTCTTTTGTTCTCCCTACTCTACCTTCCTCAAGCTCTTAGCTTTTCTCTCTTTTGTTCAATTTCTTGTGATTGTAAGATGACTGTCAGAACCCTAAGCAGTATGACCACATTCAACGCAGAAATCACAGTGGAGGAAAGAAAGGGCAAAACGGCTTTTTCTTATAAGGACTCTTGTTTTATTATTATTGTTTTAATCTTATAGCAACAGTTCCTTCCCAAACATTTTCCCCCCTTCTATGGCTCATTATCTAGAACTGGCAACATAATTCCCATCCCTTCACCGATTACTGGCAAAGGGAAATAAGATGCTCAGGACTGATATCTCTCCTGGGGCTGAGAGAAGAGTCCATGTCAGAGATCAATGGATCAGTCCGCTGTGTAGCTAGGCAAGGATGAAAGGAGAGCAATTAGATGAGCAGTGAACTGGGTCTATTAAAATGCTCTTCAGATATTGAAATACTTGGGAAACAAAGATTTTGATCTTTCAAATTGGAGTATAATGTCTCCTTTTCATGTTTTAATGATTTTCTTAAATACGGAGGCCAGTGTTCCAGGGGTGAGGAGGAGGTGGAGTGGGCTGTGATGGGTGAAGTGTGAGGGGAGATTTTGCCTTGAGTTAACAGGTGGACTACATCAGGAGAAAAGAAAATGAGGTAGGATATTTGCAAAGGTAAAGATGAGGTCAAAGTGTCCCCAGAAGTCTGATGCCTGTGATATGTTTCATACAGAAAATACATTTTTCTCACCATCTCTCTTTTCTGTTTCTTTAAGTGGCTCTTCCCTCCCAACCCAATTTTAACTGGTTCTTATGAAAACAGATTTCACAACCTACAGAAACTCTGAATGGCAGCATAGCATATTTGGGTCTAGTGACAACCACCCATGCTTGCTATTTTTGACCATGGACAACTGATGCTGAAGAAAATTTTTCTACTCTTCTTCCAAAGGAGAGTATCTGTGTTTCTAGATTTCTGCATCATAAATTGCCCCTTTCCAGTAATTTTGTTTTAGAAAGGAGGAAGAATGAGATTCTGACCTCAAGGTTGGCTTGATCTGTAGGCAACTCAGAATTGTTCTTAAGGCTGTTTTACTCCAAGTATTCAGGGAAACAGAATGGCAGTGTATGCTGGCATCTGCACACACAAGGCAAAGGCTAAGGAGCATCTTTACATCCAGTCAATGGGCTTTGCTCCCTCTTGACTGGGCGAGGAGAATGCCTGTTCTCTGTGGATGAGCCAGGCATCTTGGCTCAGTCAGCATGTCAGCTTCTTGCTTCAGCCATAAGATACTTAGAGCTAGGATTACTAGCCTGGCCAAAAAAAAAAAAAAAAAAAAAGTCTGATTCCCCTTCCTCTTTTATCCTGCTAATTCTGTGACTCCAAACAAATAAAATTGGTGTCCATGTTAAGATAATAATTCATATTCTTGTTTGTGAGTGTGCTTGCTAGAGTAAGAAAAGTGTAAGACCCAGATGTCAAACCTCAGTGATTAATCAAGTAATTAATATAGTGTTTGGAAAGTTTTCTTCCAGAGCTCTGGAATAGTCTACTGATTTGCAGATGGGTTCAATTAAAAGGAAACAACATCTACCATTTGGTGCTGGCTCAAGGAAAGCATAAAATAAAAAGTTTTGGCAAAGCATTGTGCAGTGTTGAAAATTGAAGCTCTAGAAATTGAAAATCAGTCTGAAATGGCTTCTCCCATGGGCAGAGCTTTAACCCAGTAATTCCAACTCTTCTTCATAATGAGTTCACTGCTTTTGAACAAATGATTGGTAAATTAATAAGTGTATACAAATGTTAATATCAGAAGAGTGGCTGATTTTTGCATGAAAGAGGGTATCCTTTTTCTGGAATAGGGTAGGAGTGGAGGATCTCTTCTTTTTTCCAGCCTCCCACAAATATTTTTTCATATCTAGGAGGCCTTGGCAGAGTCTAACCTTTAAGAGTCCCTCTTCAAACATCTGGATGCATTTCCTCATAGTCTTGTATTAAGTAGGGAATGGGTGACACAGAAGTCCCCTTACTCTCTGAGTCTTCAGATTTCTGGAACTGAAGTGGACACATTTGGAGACAGTGGGCAATAATAGTACCTACCAGGTGACATTCCCTGAATTTAGGGATACAAGTGGACTACCCACCTCTTCCATCTTTTGGAGGCACTGTAACTAACAATTAGGTCCAGCCCTGTGGAAGGAGAGGCATGAGGGTGAAGTGGGCACAGAGCCCACTGTTTGGAATGCTGAAGGATGATGCTTTGGTTAGGGAGCTCTCTTGAAAGCACTACTGGTTGTTTCATAAACAACTGGAAAAGGTTGTTTTCTCATCGAGTCCCACAAACATTTATTAGGCACCTGAGACACTACTATATTCTCCCCCAGGGCTAAAATGCAAGATGCTGTCTTGCAAGGAGCTTTTTGGCAATTTTTTCAAGAAGCACATAGGACATACCAGGATACATGAGAGTAGCAGAGAAAGAGGACAAAAAGAAATAGAGCTTAGGAAAGGGTTTTGTGGTTGCACCTAAAGTGCTCAGAGGTGTTTGCTGTCCATCCAGGGATACAGCAAGAATCAGGGTACACATGGGCCCTCCATGGTGTGTCTCCCATCCTCTATACCCAAATTTGCACTACCTGCCCTTCGGTGTACTCCGCTCATAATCTTGCCAGTCCTAGTGACATCCCAGAGTGGTTAAATAACAGACTCTGCAGCTGGGCACAGTGGCACACACCTATAATCCCAGTAGTTGAGAAGCTGAGACAGGAGGATTACAGGTTCGAGATCAGCCTCAGCAATTTAGTGAGGCCCTCAGCAACTTAGCAACATCTGCTTCAAAATAAAAAATTAGAAAGGGCTAGGGGATATAGTTCAGAGGTAGAATGCCCCTGAGTTCATTTCCTAGTACAATAATAATGATGATGATGATGATGATGATGATAATAATAATAATAATAATATAATAGGCTCTGGGTATATTTGGGATCCTAGCTTTCTACTTCCCAGCCATGTAACTTCAAGTAATTAGTCAACTTCCCTGAACTTTGTTTTCCTCAGCCAAAAAGTGATGATAATAATATTAGCAACTACATCTAGGGATTTTATTAGGATTTAGTGATACAATCACCTGATGTTAACAGCACAATGATAATATTCTTACAGCATTCTCAATGCATCAGGCACTATTCCAACTGTTAAAAGAAATTTTGTTACCTAGGATTTTAATGCACTTTCAAAAAACTAAGACATTAAGTCACCAGGTAAACCAAAAGCTACAGAAAGCAGTATATTACACAAAGCAGCATATTACACAAAGCAGTATATTACTGGTGGTGGAGTTTCAGGTGGGTGATTTAGGGATAGATGAGGTATTTTAAAGAAAGAAACTTCCCAAATGTTGAAACTTCGTGGCATGTGGGGCCTTTTCCTTGATCCGTAGATGGAGACTTGGTAAGTAAGTGGATGAAGGGAATAACACTCCAGGAACACTCCCAAGGGGCAGACTGGGGTTGAGAGGCATTGATGATTCTCTGTCTTATGGAAGGTGTGGAGCCATGGATAAAATACCCTGCACCATTCCTTTCTTGTGTGAGCAAGGATTAATATGCACATCAACCAGGCCCTGGACTTGGAAGCCTGACCTGCTCTTCTTTTTCTCCAACCCAGAAAGTGCTCAGGTGTTCACGGAGGATTAGTTTATTTATTTATTTATTTATTTTATATTTTACTTATTTGTGAGACAGTGCCTTGCTAAGTTGCCCAAGCTGGCCTTGAACTTGTAATCCTCCTGCCTCAGCCTCCTGAGTAGCTGGGATTATGAGTGCACCACCAGGTCTGGCATCTTTTTAATTCCAGAACTGACAAAGGGCTACTACTTTAAAAGAAAATTCATATCCTTAGCAAAAATTAAAAATACTACTAACTACCACCATAATTTCATTTCTCAAGTAAGGGCAGGTCATAGAATAAATAATTTTATGGAGGAAAATAAAAACAGCCCTATGTGAAAAATTCTTTCCTTTGCCCAGATTTGACGTTGGCTTGAGAAGACCTCAGTGCCCACCAGCAGGTGTTTTGGTAAGAGATGAGGCAGGTGTCAGGGAAGAGGAGAACTCAAACTCCTCAGTGCTGGGACTCCTTGGAAGGAGGTAGTCAGGAGTCCCTGGTGTGTGTGTGTGTGTGTGTGTGTGTGTGTGTGTGTGTGTTAGAGAAGATGTGGGGATGAGGGGTGAATGTGTTACTGAGGAGTCTAAATGAAGTCAACTTTGTGGGCATACCACCTGTGCAGTCACACAGAGCCAATTTTCAGGAGTTCCTTGGGCTTGGTTTGATGCTCTACTGTCACCATCTTGAAATTCAAATAAATTTTGAACGAGGGATCACACAGTTTCATTTTTTACCGGGCCCCATATATAATGGAGCTGGTGTTCTGAGTCTTCACAGAATTTAGTTGACAGTCACATCAGACACCTTTTGAGCCTTGCTTCAGATTCACCTTTGCTTCTTACTCTACCATGGCTGCCAGGTGCAAGCCTGTTTACAGCTATAACTGAATATATAGTGTGTCTGGTGCTCCCAACCTGGGGCTCCTCTGTCTCCATAGCATGCCTGTGGGAACTTGTTCTTGCACAACTCATAAGTAGGATGGGTGAACTCCCCATGGAACAGCCCTGCTCCAGTGGAAAGGCAGAACCTGTGGATAAATGCTTCCTCCTTTCATCCTTCATGTGAACAGTTCTAAAATGCATCCTATAAGGGTTCTCAAAATGACCTGAAGACTGAGCATAGTTCATAGGTGTGTGGACTGTCTTCCTTCCCTGTTTATTATCCCTCTCCCTCACTCCTGTTCCCACTCACAGATGAGTCTGCTTTTGAGGAAATCGAGTCTAAGGCAACAGTTTATATTTTCCTTGTCTGTGTGCCCTAGGACTACAGATCCTGAGGCTGCGGTCTATTGCCTCATGGCTTTCTTGTGACGCATAGACACATAGTTCTATCTGGATCACTTGGTCCCAGGGTTCCCACTTTGCTGGACCCTTTATCAGCTGCAGCTTAGGTCTGCCAAGGTACTGCTCTCTGCCTGCAGCTGGAGCCAGGAGGCCTTGTGCTCATGGGAGATCCTGGCCAAAGGCTCTCTTTTGGAATCATTCTGAAGATTCAGGTTTCACTGACCTACCTAGTTGAGTATCTCCTTACTCTTATTGTAAGTTCTCTGTTGGTCATGTTGGGTCCCAGAAACAACAACCCTTTACCTAAAATTTTAGCAAGACCAAGATTTGCTGCATTTTGTAATACTCTAGAAAGTCTTCTTTGTTTTTTTATTTCAGCATGGCTCATGTCTCCAAAAAAAGACTATAATTGGCACTCTTTTTCTAAATATCAACTTTATTGGAATACTTTGCTTGATAGAATTTCCCCAGTTAGAATATACAATTCAAAGTTTTTAATGTATCCACAGAGTGTGGAACTATCAGCACAATAAGTTTTGGAACATTTCCATCACTCCTAAAACAAACCCTGTACCCATTAGCCATCACTTTTCATTTGCCCCAAATATAACCCAAATATAAACCCCCAAATATAAGCAACTAGTGATTTACTTTCTGTCTCTATGGATTTGCCTATCACTTCTGGATATTTCATGTGCAGAGAATCATGCAATTTATGATCCTTTACAATTGGCTTCTTTCACTCAGCATAATACTCTCAAGGTTCTCCCATGTTGTAGCCTTATGTTCCTTTTTATGTTCAATTATTTTCTTATTATATTGATATGCCACATTTTACTTATCTCTTCATTAGTTAATGGAAATTTAGGTTACTTCCTTTTTCTTTTTTTCTATTATGAATAATGCTGTTATAAACATTTGTGTACATGTTCACTTCTCTTGGATATATGCCTAATAATGGAATTATTGATTTGTAGGGTGACTCTGTGTTTGATCATCAAGTAACTGCCAGACTGTTTTCCAAAGCGGCTGCCACATTTTACATTCCTACCAGCAGTTTATGAGGGCTCCAATTTCTCCACATCCTAGCCAATGCTTTCTATCCTTTGTCCTTTTTGGCCATTCTAGTGGATGTGAAATGGTTATCTCAGTGTGATTTTGATTTGCATTGCTCTGATGGGTAAGGGTGGTGATCATCTTCTTGAGTACTTATTGGCTCTTTGTGTATCTTCTTTGGAGAACTATCTGTTAAGATTATTTGAACATTTAAAAAATGAGACATTTATCTTTTTATTTTGAGGCTCTAGGGGTTATCTATATTTTGTAGATACTAACCTTTATCAGATATGTAATACACAATTTTTTTCTTCCTATGTGTCTTTTCATTTTCTTGATGGTATACTTTAAAGCACAGAAGTTTCAAATTTTGATGATGTCCTATATATCTATTATTTTCTTTTGTTGCCTGTACTTTTGGTGTTGTATCTGAGAAACCATTTTCTAATCTAAAGTCATGAAGACTTATGTCTGTATTTTCTTTTAAATATTTTCTAATTTTAGCTATTTCAATTAAGTCTTTGACCCATTTTGAGTTCAATTTTTATATATGGTATGAAGTAGAAATGCAGCTTCATTCTATGGCATGTGGACATATAGTTGTTTTAGTATCATTTGTTGAATAAACTACTTTCCCCCTTTAATTTGTCATGTCAAAAATGAACTCATCATAAATGTGATGTACTCTCAATTCTATTTTATTGGCTTATATGTCTATCTGTGTACCAGTACCATCCTGTCTTCATTACTGTAAGTTTTGAAATAAGGAAGTATGCATTCTCCATATTTGTTCTTTTCAAGATTGTTTTGCTATTCTGGGTTCCTTTAAATTCCATATGAACTTTAGAATTGACTTGTCAATTACTGCAAAGAAGGTAGCTGAGACTTTGATAGGGACTGCATTGAATTTGTGGATAAATATGAGGACTACTATATCTTAACAATAATGAGTATTCTGATCCATGAACATGGAATGTCTTTCCATTTGACTAGGTCTTTTATGTCTTTCAGCAACATGTGCAAGTCTTTCACTTTCTTGTTTAAATTTATTTCTAAGCATTTTATTATTTTTGACACTAGCTATTGTAAATGGAATTGTTTTCTTAAATAACTTTTGGTTAGTTTATTGCTCATGTACAGAAATACAATGCATTTTTGTATATCTCTCTTGTAACCTAAAACTTTATTGAATTCTTCTATGAGTTTTATTTCTTAGTGGATTCCTTAGGATTTCCATATATAAGATCAAATCCTCTGAAAATAAAGATACTTTTACTTCTTTGTTTCCAGTCCAGGTGCCTTTTATTTAATTTTCTTGCCTAATTACTCTTGCTGGAACCTTCAGTACAATGTTGAATAGAAGTAGTGCGAGTAGACTATCTTGTCTTGTTCTTCATCTGAGAAAGGTTTCACTCTTTTCCCATTAAGTATATTACTAGCTCTAGGTTTTTCATAGATTTTTTTTTCTAATCAGGTTGAAAAAGTTCCCTTCCAGTCCAAGTTTGTTGAGTGTTTTTATTATGAAGGGATGTTGAATTTTGTCAAATGCTTTTTTTTTTGCCTCTACTAAAATGATCATGTGATCTTTTTGTCCTTTATTCCATTGTATGATGCATTACACTAATTGATTTTGAATATTAAACCAACCAATCTCCCTTGGCCATAGTGTGTAATACTTTTTGTACTGTTGGCTTTGGCTTGGTAGTGATTTTCAGGAATTTTTTCACTGTGCTAGCAGTCTTGACCTTTCATTTTAGGGGCTTGAGCTCAAGCAGAAAAATGTGTTGAATGGATATCAAAGACTTTTTATAGAGGAAGGTTGGTTTTATTACAGAACAGAAATATCACTAAAATGTTTTAGTCTATGAAGAAGAAACTGAAATATTTTGTCTTGGTTAGTGCACAGAATACATTTGGAAGAGTAACTGGCATTTAACCCATTAAGTCCCATGTTTCAATTCTGCAAAAAGTTCAGTAAAATTGCACAGGTACATTAAAATAGTTTGGGAATCATAATCTAATTATATTAATATTATGTTATAATTATCACACTTATATTATTCTTATGTTATTATTTTGTATTATATAAATATATTCTATATTTTATATTTTATACAATATATATTATGTACTATATTTAAGTTTGTATAGGTGTTCCACATCTGGGATGATGGAAAAAATGAGTTACATAGGCCAGGACAATGCTGAAGGAGCTGACCATATACTGTTCTACACCAGGTGGCTGTGTCTGCTACTACCCCTACCCCACCCACTTTACACGAGGGTCGAAAGTTAGGTTGTTTTAGCAAGTTGGGAGAGCCAGGAGGGACCACACAAGCTGTCTTTTCCTTGGGGATTGAATATCCAAGGATTGCAGGATGTTAAAATGGAAGAGTAAGCTAAAACACCAAGACAATTGATATCACAATTCAAAGACAAGGGCATCTCCATGATGCAATATTTCCAAAGGAAGGGATAGAAAGCAAATTAGATGATTCTTAAATCTCCTCATTCACATTTTGGGTAGAAATTGAAAATTGTGAAGTCAGAAATTGAAAATTGGTGAAGAGAAATTTTAGAGAGAGAGAGCTGTTTTTGCCATTAATACTATCCTACCTCTACCTTCAAGGGAAGGGATGGAAATGCATGAACTTTAACGATATTAGGTATAGGAGTTTCAAGAGTCCTACCTAGAGAGCTTAATGCATGCTCCTTGAATCTGAGGAAGACAGAATCATCTAAGGGTGGAGAAAAGACTGACTGTTTGCTTTGATGGTGTACAGGAGGCCAGTTCTTCCAGGGTCTGTCAAGTCAAGGACTGAACACATGCATGTGTCCTGTGGAGCAGATGTGGATGCAGAGGTCAAGCTGGTAGGGGGTCATTGGAGAAGGTGCTCTAGAGGGTCATAGAGAGCTAAGACCTAAATAGAGAAGCTAGGATTTTTAGGGGAAATTTCTGCTGGAAATTTCAGTGACCAGTAAGAGAAGAGTTGCATTTGTCATGCCAAGGGACATGTGACTGAGAGATCTCCCAAATCTCTGCAGAACCATGTGAGAGCTCATAAGAAAGCCAGCTTTAAACATCTGCAAAAGCAAAGACCCCAAATTCTAAACGATTAGCAGTAGCAGCTAAGTAGAAACTTTTTTGCTTCCCAACCTACTTGTACTGTGCATCAGTCCTGGAGGAGTTGAAGCCATGCTTAGCCTGAGGAGTAAGAACAAACCTGAGGGAAGAAAGACCTTCTCCTTCCTCGATGTCAGGCCCAAACTCTACGAGGGGAAGATGCCTTGACTTAAAAGCAAATTTGAAATTTTGACAATTACATGAGGCTGGACATTTTTTTTTTTTTTTTTTTTTTGCGGTACCGGTGATTGAACGCAGGGGCGTTCTACCTCCGCGCTACGCCCCCGGCCCTATTTTTTTATGCTTTATTTTTGAAACCGGGTCTTACGAAGTTGTGGAGGGCCTCACTAGGGAGAGGGAGAGAGAGAGAGAGAGAGAGAGAGAGAGAGAGAGAGAGAGAGGAGAGAGGAGAGAGAGAGAGAGATCGATCGAGCGCGCGCGCATGTGCGCTGAGGTTGGCCGCGAACCCGGATCCTCCGGTCTCCGCCTCCCAAAGTACTGGGATTACAAGCGTGCGCCACCACGCCCGGCCGAGGCTGGACATTTTAAGGCCAATCTGTCACAGTTTAGATTTAAAATGTCCCCCAGACCTCATATGGTAGACAAGACAGCCATGTTGGAGGTGGGACTTGGCTGCAGAGGAGTAGTCCCTGGGAGAGAGGTTGGGGACAATGTGTATGTTCTGGCCAGTCTAGCTGCAGAGTGCTTCTTTGGTCCTTTGGCTCTCTGCTTCCCACCATGATGTCCTGAGGATGTGTAACCAAGGCTCCAGCTTGGAAGCTGGCCCCAAAATGGACTATGACTTCTGAAATCCCCATATCTGTGAGCACATAACCCCTTCTTCCTCAATTCTTCCACAGTTTTCAATTTCTACCCAAAATGTGAATGAGGAGATTTAAGAATCATCTAATTTGCTTTCTATACCTTCCTTTGGAAATACTGCATCATGGAGATGCCCTTGTCTTTGAATTGTGATGTCAATTGTCTTGCTGTTTCGGCTTACTCTTCCATTTGCATGTCAGGTGTTAGGTTCACAGCATGGAAATGCTGACTATAACATAATCTGAAATTTTTATTTATTACTTGAAGTGACCCTAGAACTGTATTACCCGAGTGACCAGAAAATGCATGTAAGGACTTCTTCTGCCACTGACTGAAAACAGCAAACATGCCTCTACAGAGCTGACTGAAAGGGGCGGTAGGAGACAGAAAGAAGTTATTTTCTGTTTACACTTTATGTCTTGCTTGTTCAACATAATGTTTACATGAGAACAAAGCATTTCTGTTTATCAGAACCTCACCACTTCTACAGGCCCCATGCCAGAGGCTGCTGTGTTTTTTTTTTTATTTCAAATTTGTTTTCACAAATCTATCTACATTCTCTTTTATCCAAGGAGCTCTTGTCTGGCCACTCCTGTTAAATGTGGCCTCATTCATTAGAATGAACACTTGTCCTTTTTTTTGGTGACTGAGCATTGGAACCACCGTCATAGATGTGGGAAATTTCCTTCTTTATGAGACAGAACCCAAATCCAGGGACAGAAACTGAAAGGTCAGGCACTCACATTACAGCCTCAATGGCTAATGTGCAAACATGGTGCTTAAAACAGAAGCCTACCAGGGGAAGAAGCAGGTGCTGTCCACAGTATATTTTGGTGACAAGTGAAGCTACATCCAGTTTCTAGAGGTAGCAGTGACATAGAATGGTGTGAGGTGTTGGGGGGAAGCATACAGTGTGCCCAGTGGCGGCCATGGAATCTTTGTTGGCCCAGTTTGGCAGTGTGAATTTAGCAATAGTTCCTGGCTTTGTAGCCACTGAGACTGGTTCTTTAATACTTCTGGAGATTCAATGTGCTATTCAGTAGGGTTTTTTTTTCCTAAAAATAATTTTAGATTTACAAATAAAATGTTGCAAAGATAGTACAGAGACCCCATATACCCTTACCCAGCTTCCTATCAGTTAACAGTTTATATAACCATGGTACAGCTACCGAAACTAAGAAACTATCATTGGTATAATGCTCTTATGTAAAGTGCATACACTGTTTGGATGTTACCATCTTTCCACAGATGCTCTTTTCTGTTCCAGAATCTAATTCTGGACATCACTTTGCTTTGGGTTGCCATTTCCCCTTAGTCTCTTCCAATCTGTGATGATTTCTTACACTCTTTCCTTGTTTAAAATAGTACTTGTCCCAGTATTTAGGAGGCTGATACAGAGGATGGCACGTTTGAGCCTGTTTCAAAGTTAAAAATAAAAAGGGCTGGGGGTGTAGCTCAGAAATAGAATGCCCCTAGGTTCAATTCCCAGTACTATGTGCAGATGCGCGCGCGCACACACACACACACACACACACACACACACACATGCTTGTTGATTATTTTGTAGAATGTTTCTCAATTAGGATTTTTCTAATGTTTTCTCTTTATTAGACTGGAATTATGGATTTTGGGGGGAGGAATATACAGATAATGAAGTACCCTCATTATATTATATGCGATAATCAATGATATCCACATGACTTATCAATGGTGAGTGTTAAGTGCTATTTACCAAGTTTATCTACTATAAATTTACTATTTTCCCCTCTTCGTTCTCTGCTAGAATCAAGTCTCTAAGTCCAGCCCACACTGCAAAGGAAGGGGAATTAGATGCCATCTCCTAGAGCATATATATATATGTATAAAAAAAATATATATATATATATATAAATATATATGATATTCTTCCAAGGAAAAGACTGTTCCTTTATTCCCCATTATTTAATTACTTATTTATTTATTTATTTAATTCTCATTCCATCACAAGAAAAGGACATTTGTTGATAAAAACACAGGGGGATCTCTTAGAACACAATGGCAGTAACTGTGTACAACAAAATAGGGCCTGACGTGATATCAGAAAGATAAGATAAAAGACTATATAGAGAAAACAAGAAGGGCACTCTGTGGCAGGCTCTGTTTCCCTGGCAGTGGAGTGGCTTCTGCCACAAGGCTCTTAGTTCAGTTTCCTCACAGCTCAGAATAGCCGAAGTCTATGTGGCCTAGGCATCTCCTTTGTTCCACGCTACACAACTCTATCATTCCAGGGCATAACATTAGCCAACTGCTCAAATTCTCAAGAAAAAGAAATTCATTTTCTCAGCTTTGACTATAGATTCATTCTTCCTAGGCTAGTTGTCCACTTGGGTCCAATGACTGTGGCCAGGAGTGGGGCGGAATTACTTAGCAATATAATATAATATATGATATATAATATATGATCACCTTGTCCCCACCTTTGTCAGAACTCTAAGAAGGAATGGATTCTAAAGAGAAGGATCATGGAGGGCTAGCACCACCATGTTCTCTGTACTTTCCTTCATTTCTTCCTGGGATAACAATTATGCCATTAAAATAATATCAGATATTATATTTATTTCAAAGTCCACATATGGATTCTACTGCTCAACATGCTTTTCAGTGATCCTCTTTATTCTTCAATATTTTGGAGTTTCTTCCTAAAATTTTGTGAAGCAGATAAAGTGGAGCTGCTCTAGCTGAATGAAACATTGGTTGGGGGCTTATCATGTCAACCTCTAAGCCTCACCGTTCTCTCCCCAGAGGCTGCCATGCTCTCCTTCAGAATATGGTTTAAGGGAGGCAGACCAAGCAAATGGTTTACTTCTCTGGGCATTGGATTCCAAGTTGAAGAATGAAAAGTGGCTGTTTTCATGTCATCCTTTTCTATAAAACTATATTGAGGGGTCTCTGAGAGATTCAGGGACCCTACCCTGAGAATATCAGAAATATGAAGGTGGCAGAAGGAGACAAAAGGTACATCCAAACCTAATAATTGAGACCCATTTAGTAACAGACTCTAGAGATGGGAGCAGAGTTCAGTTCAGGAAAAATAAGTATGGCACAGTACCCATGCGCTGGCATCAGCAGGGATCCATGGCTACCCCTCAGTCACAAAGAACAAAAGGATTGGTTCCTGGAGCTTGGATGAAGTAACTCAATGTCCAGAGCCACCCAATGTCAGCTGTGGCCTTCAGAAGGTAGAGGCAGCCAACCTTAGATAACAGAAGGGGAGGCGGAGGAGCTGATACCCCATCTCACCCTCTTCCTTCCTCTCATCTCCTGCCAGTGGCATCCATTGACTGGCTCCAACCAGAAGCCCGAAGGACTGTAATCCAAAAAATAATCACTGTAATCACTGTTGTAATCCAAAAAATCTGACCACACACTTAGAAGAAGGAAGATTTAATTGCTCAGTTTTTGGAGATTACGAGTTCAGTTCATGTGAGGCTGGGGTCTGTGGAGCTCAGGGCATGGTAGTGGGGAACAGAGAGAGGGAGAGAGCAAGGCTCTGCTCTTACATCATGGAGGCCAGAAGCAGAGAGAGCAAGCAAGGGGATTCAAAGACAAAAGCACACCCCCAGGGACTCACTTCCAGCCACACTCCACAGACCCAGTAAATCCATTACAATGGATTTTTCCACTGGTGAGATTACAACCCTTATTACTTAATTACATCAATTCTGAACATTAATATATGAGCTCTTCAGGGGATAATTCTATATCTAGCCATAACATCTGGCTTGCTTTTGATTCAGTCCATGGAGAGAAGCTCCTGGGACAGACAGCACAGCAGGGTGGAGGGTAGACAGTGGGGCTGGAGGTGCATATGGCAGGTGTCTGGTACAAGACAGACAGCTGGCTGAAGCAGCCTCCAAACCTACTTTCCTGACTTGAGTCACCACACTCATCTCACCTGATCGCATTGCAGTCTTCTCTTTTCTTCCTACTCTAGGCTGACCTTTTTGTGTTACAGATGAAGGAACAGCTTAGTTTTGCAAACTGTGAGAGACCCATTTTGGCCTGCATTGCACACACTCTATAGGAGAGAAAGAGCTGAGTCTTTTCTGCTTTTCTTTGGTTTCTGCCAGCTCTGGAAGCCTGGAGTCTATCTTGCTGCCCCTCCTTCCTGATCCTGGTGGTTTTGCTTCTAGATAGAGAGCTTTGCTGAGCAAGTCTTCTTAAGGAGCACAGGAAAGTCCCCAATGTATGTGATATATTGGTGCAATGGAAAAAGAAGCCTCAAATTGCTTTCAGAGTGAGGTTTGCATTCTTCCTGGAAAGAGTTTTTTTCTCTGAGGCTGTTATTGCCACAGTCAATTGAAAACTAGGAAGCTGCTTTCAGAAGTTCTCTCCTATGCTTTGGGATGTAATTGAAAACAACTGTTCTGCTTCTGCTGGAATATGTAGGGAGCTGGAACCAGTCTTGGCAACTAATCAAGAGGGGTGGGAGAGAAGTGGTTTTGGCAAGAGGAAGGGAAGACAGTAGTTGGACTGGGGCAGGGGAAAAACAAGGTTTATAGGTTAGAAGAAAGGGAAAAAAATTGAGGTTTCCATTTAGAATATATATCCATCTGACTTGCCCTGATGGTAAAATAGGTTATAGGCTAGAAAAGCTGGGTGACTTTTTAGAGTGATAACATAGTCTAAGATCCAGGCAGTAATGAGTCTAGTTCAGAGCAGGACTGGAACCCTCGTCTCCTAAGAGCAAGTCAATCAGAGACAGGCATCGCCATCACCAGTTGAAAGCAGAGGCAAGGGGAGTGATTTCTCAGAGCTGACGAAGACACAGGAGCTTTTCTCTGAACTTCCAGAAGGAACATTCCCGTGAAATTTCTAGTCATCATCCTCACTTCAGAAAGGAAGTTTAGAATATTCATCTCAACATACGCTTTCCTGTTGTTTCCTGTAGGCCTCATATTCTCTAGCCTTAGACTTTCTTATGAATCATAATTTTGTTCCTAGGCAAACAGCCCATCCCAAGTACGGATGCCAGCTGAATCTCTGCCACCAGGCCATGCTTTGACCGTGTCTCTCCCTGAGCAATGTGCCTTCTCACCCTGCAGGTAGAGGGGCTGGGGAGTCTTCCAGTGGATCATATATTTTCCAATGACTTGAAGAATATAGAGAATTTGGGGCTAATTTCAGAAGACATGGTTCTTTTTTTTTTTTTTTGCGGTACCGGGGATTGAGCCCAGGGGCGTTCTACCTCCGAGCTACACCCCTGGTCCTATTTTTTTATACTTTTATTTTGAAACCGGGTCTCATGAAGTTGCGGAGGGCCTCACTAAGTAGCTGAGGCTGGCCGCGAACCCGGATCCTCCAATCTCAGCCTCCCAAGTACTGAGATTACAAACGTGCACCACCACGCCCAGCAAGACATGGTTCTTAAATGCCTTTGTTTATAAGATAATATTTTCCCCACGATATTAGCAAGATATCAGGGTTGATCACAGAAGCATTAAAATGATATTTTAAGTAAATTGCAACATTTTCTGATTGTGATATTAGACATGAATGTAAGCTGAGGCAAAGCCCTTTACTTGGTATTTGGGCTGAGGTCTGGGCCTCTGGAGAACCAACAATAGGCTGAGCAACAGGTAGGCAGGCATCTGAAGGGCATCTCCTCCTTTTCTGGTCTCCCAGAAGACCACCGTCCCAGGTAACCCCCAAAAGTAAACATTCCTATTCTTGTGGAGCTTATGAAAGGCACATAATTAAAACAGTACCAGGCATTTAGTAAGCACTAAGAAATGTTTTATAGGTGCTAACTCATTTAAAGATCACATAACAGTATCTCTTACTAAAGTAGATACTGCTATGTAGAACCTCCATTTTCTCATTTATAAAATTCAGATCAAGAGACTAAATAACTTGTACAATACAGGGATGTTGGGGCAAGGTGCTCAGATCTCCTTTCTGGAGGGAAGACTTACAGCTCCAGCTGCTGGGCGTGTGCATGACACACAGACCACAGCCATCAGCCCTCTCTGTGAAAGGCCTTGGCTGGAGAGACTGAGCTCAGGGCCATACTCATTTTCCAGGGCAGCCCATACACAGGAGTATAGATGTTCAGCACCCTCATTCCATCTCAGGGTAACTCCTAAGGTCCATCTCATCTTGGAAGCCCAAAGGGTTGGCTCAGCTTTTTGTGGAGGCTGCATTGCAGGGGGTCAGCTTCTCCTCTGCCCAGTCCTGTGCCTTCCCTTTGCTTTCCATAGCAGCTGATCCCTTGAGTACTCCCTAGTAAATCTCCTGCACACTAAACCTCAACTCAGAGTCTGCTTCCTAGGAACATAAGCTTCAACAATGCTGGAGCTGCAATTTGAGCTTGGGCCATTGGCTCCATGGTCAGGCCCGTATCCAGTGCATTCTACTGACTCTTGAGAGAGGCATAATTGTTCAAATTGGAAATAAGCCATATGGGGAGTACAATCTCATGTTAGTGCCTACGCATTATAATACTATTTGAAAAGTGTCTTGCCCATAGCAGATACTCTTAATTGAGAGGGGATGTATACATGTGTTTGTAAAGGCTCGGAAATTAGAAGGATCCCCATATCTGTCTTTCTAATTTGAGGAGAGATTTGTTGCTGCTTTTAGCAGCAGAATCAAGTTCCTTTATGGTTTTCCCATGAGTTTAAGATTAGTGAAGATCAGGCTTCTTGGATTTGAGAACCTCCTAAATGATTCTGCAAGGGGCAGGTACAAGAAGCACAGAAACCACCACCGCTTTGTCCATTAGGGCTTTCTAGGTGTAGGAATGCTGAGAAAATGCTGGGTGAAATGCTGAGAGCTCATCTGTGTCATCTTCACAAGCCACAAGCTTGGAGAATAGGTCTTTTTAACCTGAAAAGAACATTGTGGGTCATGCAACCCTGCTTTGTCTTCTACAGTTGAGGACACTGGAGTATGGAGAAGCAGAGGGTTTCCCTACCCAGTCAGTGACACAGTGGCTCTGAAGCCCTGTGCCTGGACTGCCATTCAAGGGCTCTTTCTACGGCTCTGCTCTCCTGTTTTAAAATTTCATGAAATTTTAAATGTCAGTTACCATCCCATAGTACACATGAGGGGAAAAGAATGACGCAGACCCAGAGCAGATTGAGAGGGGCAGGACAGGGTACCTCACTCTTTGGAGAAGGTCCCGCTGGACACTGGTCCACAGCTTTTATTCATTCTTGAGGGGGGAGGTTGAGGTATGGATGCGACTGCATACATGCAGTCTGGGGTGTAATGTTTAACTAGTAAATGTGCAGCGAGAGAGAGAGCTAGGAGCAAAGCCTAACCAGGCAAACTGCAGAACAGTTATAGAGTCTTTGAGATAGTGGTTAGCAACAAAACCACTGAGGATGTGCAGAAAATCCTTTTTTTTTTTTTTTTTGCGGTACTGGGGATTGAACCCAGGGGCATTCTACCTCTGAACTATACCCCCAGACCTAGTTTTTGTCCTTTATTTTGAAACAGGGTCTCACTAAGTCGCGGAGGCCTCACTAAGTAGCTGAGGCTGGCCACGAATCTGTGATCCTCCTGTCTCAGTCTCCCAAGTACTGGGATTACAAGCATGTGCCACCACGCCCGGCTAGGAGAAGATCCTTGAGACAATGTTTGACAAGCGGGCTATTTGGGAGTAGGTGCCGGCAATAGATCCAGAAATGTTTACCTTGGAGGGACAGGCTGCTTTCAGTGAGTCCATCAGTCTAATCATGGCTTTCCATGACCCTCGGACCTTTCCAAGGCAAATGTTAACCTGTTTCTGAGAGTTGCATTCTCCACATGAATGTGCCACTAAGACTATTCCATGTGTTCCTCGGACACTTCCAGCTTCCTTTGCATTTAGGTAGGAATCATGTCACTGTCCTGCCATTGGACAAGGGGAGAAGTGAAATACATGCATCTTCCAGGCCAGTGAGTTCAGACCAGTGCTCCTCCTCCCTTTCCCACATGCTCTGCAGTGAAATCCTTGGATCAGGGGCAGCATATGGCAAAGCTACCAGGTGGGAAGGCCTCCCAACCCATACGAGACTTTGTGTGAGCAGGAAATACATCATTACTCCCTTAAGACACACAGATTTCAGGTATTTGACCTTCAAGGAAACTAGTATTCACTAACCCAAGTCAACAGGCCTCCTCTTCTGAGTCAACCTGCCTAAACTGGACAGCATGGGCTGGACATCATTGCCATGGGCAGTGGCAACTGGACATCATAAACTTGACATCATTGTCATCGGCAATGGCAGCCCACCATTTAGAAAGAGTCATCAGGAACATGGGACTCTTTGCTTGGACACTGGTCACACAACTTAGTGGCAGAGATGCTGGGAGAAGGCAGGAGTTCCAAGAACGAGACAAGAGCAGTGGTTGCTGGTTAAGTGCACCTTTCCATTCTTCAGGAAGTCAGGTCCCCATGGGTGGAGAGAAGCCCGGGTCAGGCCCACCTGCTCTATCTCAGTTTTCTTTCTACATCCAGGGGTGGCTTGGGGCCACGTTGCCTTTCAGTCTGGGCACAGCTGCTTCCCTTCTCATAAGTGCGCTGGAAATTGACAGGAAGAACTGACCCAGTGACACTTCTCTATGAAACCTCTGCTCCAGACCTTTAACTTCATGACCCCACCTACAGGGGGCCTGTCAGGACCTGGTTCTGAACTGAGAAATCACACCACTTTCCCCTGCTGGGCACAACTGTAGCTTCAGACAGCAGCCTAAAATGAGAGGAAAGACAGGATATCCTCTCTTGCTGGGCTGTTGGTTTTGTGGCTATCGCTGGTTGAACTTTCAGCTCTGGGGCCTGAAATTAATATGTGGCACGCTGGCCCAAGGTTGAATTCTAGACAGCTGGTCTTGATGTCATTGCATTTCCTGGTGCTGAGCCTGGCGTGCCCACAGTGGTATGGCCCACTGATGAAGGCTGGGTGGCTGTGCCTTACTCCTTTGGCGGCTGGTGTCTGATTTCAGAGAGACTCTCCAATGTGTGGTCACTGACACATCCTGGGTGTCATGCCCACACCTCACATAGCTTCAGATAAGGTTGTAGTCGGTGGTCTCATTGCATGCAGACTCTTCAATAGACAAGATGTGAAACAGCTGGAGGGTGGCTCTGTGGTTCTCGATGACACAGATAACATGAGAAATTCCGATAATGGAGCTAACCTCTTCCATTTTCACAAGTAACACGGCGACTGCTGAGTTCTTGTAGAAAAAACTATCAAGGCCCAACTTTTTTTTTGTATGAAACAAAGGAAATATTGTGACAAATACATTTTTTCCTGATATTTCTCTTTTTAAAAAATCTAATATATTTAATTGTAAAAAGTAAAGCACTAGAATAGAAAGTAAGCCATTTTTAATACTAAATCTCTCTAATAGATAAATGAACAGTTTGACGCATATCTTTCCATATTTTTATATCTACATATTTCTTTAAATGTGGGGTCATACTATACATATTCTGCAACTTTCACTTTTATTTCATTTTAAGATATTAGGGTACTTTTATGTCAATAGGAGCTACTTCATTTTCAAAAGCATCCATAGAGTATACAACTGTGAGATTTCAGGTATTTGACCTTCAAGGAAACTAATATTCACTAACCCAAGTCAACAGGCCTCCTCTTCTGAGTCAACCTGCCTAAACTGGACACAGTTTAGGTTCTCGACTTATGTCTTAATTCTCCATTGATAGACATCAGATTATTTCCATTTAATTTTTATTATGATAAATGCTATAATGAGTTTATTTATATAGTGCATTTTTGTTTATCTGTCCTATAATTTATAGCTCAAAACACACACTTTTACTAAATTTCCAAACTGTAAACATACTATTTTCCAGAAATGTTACAAAAATTTATGTTTCTACCAACTAGCACAAAAGTACCTACCTGGCCACACTTATCAGCCTGTGTGTTTGGGGGGGTACTAGGAATTGAACACCCAGCCCTTTTATTTTTATTTTTTATTTTGAAACAGGGTCTCGCTAAGTTACTGTACTGACCTCGAACCTGCGATCCTCCTGTCTGAGATTACAGGTGTAAACCACTGTGCCTGGCTCCTTATCAGCATTTAGTATTACTACTCCTCTTACATTTATAGATTAAATTAAATTTTGCTTTCAAATTTGCATTTCTTTTATTGTTATTGAGTTTGAGCAGCATCTTTTCAGATAGTAATAATGATTTGTATTTTACTGCCAATTGGTTGATTTTCCTCCATTTTTTGTTTTCTACCTGATATATACATATAAAGAATAACATATATAAAGATATACATATATAAAGAAAGAAATAATATTAGGAATTATATAAATATGTATAATTCTGTATATGTTACCAATATTAACTCTTTATGATATATGCTGAAAATATTTCATAATGCTTTTTCATTAGTCCCTCATATTGGATAATTTAAAGTGCTACATGTTTCTATGAAAGCAAAAATCATGAAAATAATCTTTTTTTACTACTTCAGTTTTGTGGCATGCTTGAGAAAGCTTTCTTTACCAAAACAGTATAAAACTATTCTACATTTTCTTCTAGTCTTTGTAAATGTAAAAAGAAAATCAATCTAAGATACAAAAATAAATTTCCTCCAAGTGGATATAACTTATATATGTATTTTAATTTAGGACCTATGTTCTGTTTCATTGATCTCTTTTTCATTGATTTCTTTGATATTTAATGTCAAATCGAAACTATTTTAATTACTGTAGCTTTAAAGTAGATTTGATTATCTGAGAGGGTAGGTCTCTACAAGTCACTAATTTTCTCATGCATTTATTTTTTCAAAGGAAAGTTAGAATTCATGTAGTTTCCTTCCACCAAAATAAAACAACAACAACATAGAAACACCCAGGAGAAGCCGGGTGTGGTGGCGCACGCTCATCATCCCAGTACTTTGGGAGGCGGAGACCGGAAGATCCGGGTTCGCGGCCAGCCTCAGCTCTCTCTCTCTCT